>JAFEMH010002334.1:0-20000 GCA_022495995.1 Adenophora triphylla var. japonica | reverse complement strand
GATTCTGTAGATGTCCTTTTCCCCTTCTTTTGTATCCAACTTATCATAAAGTTTTTTATTCACCTTTGCTCTTGCGTCTCTTACTGCTTTCTTAGCATCTCTTCTAGCTTCTTTATACTTCTCATAGTTCTCGTCGCTCCTACATTTTCCCAATAATTTGTAGCATTCTCGCTTGCCCTTTATTGCTTGTTTTACTTCCTCGTTCCACCATGATGTGTCCTTACTTGGTGGCCCGTTTCCTCTAGATTCTCCAAGGACTTCTTTCGCTACCTCCTTTATGGTATGTTCCATCTTAGTCCAAGTCGAATCTATATCCATATTATCCGACCAAATATCGGTATCGACCATCTTAGATACAAATTTCTGTTGATTCTCCCCTTGAAGTCTCCACCACTTGATTCTAAGGTCTACCTGTGGTTTTCTCTTCCTCGAAATTCTCTTACTTCGAAAATCAAGTACCACCAGTCTATGTTGAGTTGTTGTGCTCTCACCCGGAATAACCTTGCAATCTGTATAACTCTTTCTACAAGCATTTCTTACTAAGAAGAAGTCAATCTGACTCGCATTACCTCCACTCCTATAGGACACCAAGTGAGATTCTCTCTTCTTGAACCAAGTGTTCATTATACTCAAGTCATATGCAGCCTTGAAAGTCCAGGATACTATTTCCTACTTCATTCCTCTCCCCAAAACCAAAACCTCCATGTATGCTCTCAAAGCCATGTATCGTAGACCCACATGCCCGTCCGGATCACCACGAATCACTAATTTCTCACCACTAGGTACTCGTTGCACCACCTCCTCCAAATCTTCCCAGAACACTTGTTTAATAGGTGCATCCAACCCTACTTGTGGTGCGTAGGCGGAAATAATAGTTATAATCTCATCATGTATCACCAGTTTAATGCCCGTAATTCGATCACTCTTCTGTACACTTCCACCACATCATTAATATACTCCTTATCAATAATGATACCCACTCCATTTCTACCCTTATCCTTTCACGAGTACCAAAGCTTAAAACCCCAAGGTGATATTTCTTTTGCTTTCTCTCCAACCCACTTAGTTTCTGTAGACACGTTATGTGAATCTTCCTCCTCCTCATAACTTCCACCACCTCTGTGATCTCCCCGTCGAGGATCCAATGTTCCAAGTTCCAAAGCGCATCCCACTACCCTTACACCTAACATGGACTAGCTTCTTTACCCGCACTCGTCCGCAATGCGAGAACCCTTGCATATTTGACACCACCCCGGGCGAAGAGATGGCGCGTCGCTTAGGGCGACGACCTAGCAACCTTTGCATACTTATCACTACACCCAGGTCTTTGAAGTGTAGCGCGTCGGCTGCTTGAGGAAACGTCCCAGCGATATTCATATTTTGATTCATGTCATGATAATGTGACAAAATTTTTACGATGGTGTGTCACAAGCCTACATGCAACCCTCGCCCTTTATCCTGACTTGGGACAGGCAAGGATAAATCCTTGGTGGGTTTTACTTTGGTATCAGATACATAAGAAAAATTTTATTTTATTTTTTTTTACCAAAAAAATGCACCATCGATGACAAGCCGTTTTAATTCGTCTGGCCATGAGACTTATTCTTTCCAGATTCTTCTCATAGCATCACAACGCCACCAGTTTGGACTTTTGATCTTCAAACAAACAATGGAATTTCAATCATGTACTCTTTTTAGCTCGAGGAAAATTAATCTCTCCTATTTGTTGGGGTATCTAGGATCCAACACAAGAAACTATTGACATGTATGGTACTTACCTTGTTCTCTCAAAGCATATACATTATACTACAAGTGAGTGGCAATATGATGCCATTATTCGAGTCTTCTCACCCCACAAGTACTGTACAATTATAATTTGTTTTAAATAACGCGAGTGGTGCCAACATTTAAGCATCAAGGAGAATATGATCATCCTCATAACTACCCAGGATCTAATAATCATGCATTTGACTGTTTCCATAACTCTACCAAATGCCAGATATTATCAGGATCTAAGATAAACACTCTGGGATAGAATAGGCATGGAAGTGTAGTAACTCAATTGACAAGGGGCACTTGCATGGTATCTGATTTCTACTAATGCAAAGCATGGATCCACAAGAAATTTGGACCTAGTAGTGTTCAAAACATATGAAAAAATTGCCCCCCAGAGAAATATTACAAAGTTAATTAGCCATCAATTAACGAATATGAGAGGAGTAACAGTTAGAAATTACGAATTACCGTAAAATGGGAGTTTTTACAAAAGCTACACACAAAGTAAAATTAATGGGTTTGTCTCTAGAAACGCAATTCTAAAAGAGGAAGCTGTACTGCTGAACTTTTTTTTGTGTGTGTGAAATAGAAAACAACGGAACGCGAAGCAAGATGCAAGGGAAGTAACATTTGCCAAAAGAAAATCTGCAATTGAAACTCACCGTGTTTAAGCTTCGGAAAATTCATAGCCGTGAAAACAAAGAAGTAACTCACATTGCTTGCCTGAGCATGTGATTAGCACCTAACAACCTGGTAAAATCATTTTTGAAAAGGATTTCAGAATGAATGTTAAAAATGGTAATTAATGCTCAATGGATTGGAATTGATATATAGCAGGCCATTGAATCCGTCCATCAGACCTTTTCTTATAAAAGCAGTTCGAAACAAGCTGCTATATGTTAAATTAACAAACTCGTCTAATAGCTAAATAAAAAAAGAAACCCTGACAACGACCATCATATTTTAACACTCCCCATTAAGTGGACTATTGTTCACATGTGAAAGAGCTCAGAGATTCATTACACTACAGACCTGCTACCTTATGCATTAACAATAGTCGAGGAACAAATGCAATGGATTACTCTTACCTAAGGTTTTATGCAAGAATAAGGGTTTTTAGCCACGGTCGTCGTCGGACCGTGGTAATAGAGATAAAACCGTGGCTAATAGTATTTATCACGGTTTTGTCACGTTTTTACGTCCGATGCTTTTGTGAGCGTCGCTTATAATGTTCTACGTTTTCTAAACCGTGACAAATAGTATTTGCTACGGTTATGGTCACAGTTAAAAACCGTAGCACAATAAGTGTGATATATGTTATTTTTTTATTTGTCACGGTTGTTGTGACATTTTAAAAACGGTGCAATTTGTAATACTTGTGACAATTTGGAACCGTCATAGAAGTTATGTGCGACATATAAATCATTATTTGTATTGATAATTAACGTGGCAAATGATACCATAATGTGTGTTTTTCATATTTGTAACACAATTCAAAACTGTGATATATAGATTTTTTTCAATTATAAAACCTAGTGTACTATATATTCATTGTAATACATTTAGTAGCAATAAAAGAGTTAAATGACCATTTTAACCGCAATGCATAAATTTTCATAAAAATCCACAAACAGTGATACAAGTGCTTAAACAAAAATCCTAAATAATTCATTCTAGTAAGTCAAATCTAACAACTATTTATAAAGCATTTGCTACTATTAAGCATTTGTCTGAAGTAAAACATGTACAAAAGTGTAATTATGGCCACAATCTAGTCTAAAACATCAAAGTTTTGAAGTTGAAGTTGATGTTGAAGTTCAAAGAGGCATCATCAAGGCTCCAATCATGTCATGCGTATACAGAAAAGCAAATCTTCATAAGTGAATGAATATCGTTGACAATTGAAAACATAAACAAAATCACGAGTACTTCATATTTTAGATTTAAAACAAATGGATAATAATTACTAATCGATGACATGACATATTATAAGTTTGAAAAAAACTAACAAAGAATTAAGTAAAAAAACTTGAGTATGAATTAAAAAAATTTACTTACAAAAAAAGTCATCTAGCTACAAATCTCATCGGACACATCATCACCCGATGTTGTAGGAATCTGTGAACAAGAAAATGATGTGGATTAGTCATAAGTAACCCTATGAAATAAATACAAGAATAAATAGAGTACTTAATTATATTGTAGTCGGTTAATACACAAATTCATCGATACAAGCTATAATAAACCCTTCTTTCACAGAGAAATACAACGGTAGACTAAATATTGGCCGCAAAATATTAAGTTCTTATTCTCCTACAGTGACACGCTATATTCTTTTCAGAATAATAAAGAGTCATAACTAGCCTTGTTGCATTCCAACCGAAAAGAGAAGAAAAGGGAAGGACCTACAGTTCAATCACATCATAATAAGGGAAATGAGGGAGAAAATCCTGTCAACATAATTTCAGACATGTTACCAAGTCCCTTGCATATCTAGTTGCTTTGTATGACAACAGTCCCTCTGTTTCTCCAAGGAGCAATGATCTACTTGCAGAGGCCACATGAGAAGGATCATCGATTGGACCACTGGAATTTAACAAATTCTGCAGAAAAACCATGTCAATCAACCAAAACATGAAATAACAATCTCGACATTGATTAGAAGAATAAAAGCACAGAAAGCAAGAGATAAGTAAAATAGTGTGAAAGTTTGCTTAAAACCAGAAAAGTGCTTCTTTAATAATAGAAAAATGGGATAGAGAGAGAGTGAGACTCACAAACAGTTTCTTGAGTTGGAGCTTTGCACTAGCAAGCATGTCCAAATTGACAGTTGATACTTTACCAGTAACAGAAACACCCTCCAACACAGAAAGTACTGCACACTGAAAAAGCAAAATAGAGGGAACATAAAATTAGGCTAAGCAGATAAACACGATAACGTAGTAACCATTAAACAACCCATCTCTATAAACATAATGTAAGAACCAATAAATAATCCACCCAAAAGAGCTAAATGAAATGAGTTACAACATATACCTCATATTTGGAAGCAACTTCATAAACACGCATGCGATGAAGTACATAAGTTGTGAGAGAAGCAACATCATGACGGTGTTTTTGCATTAGCAACTTCAACAACTGATTATAGAGTTCACTAACACTAATAGGGATCTGTTCATCCTCTCGAGGCCACCAACCTAGAAATCCTTCACAGCCAATAGAATGCCTAGTCGCCTGCTCTACAACTCCAAGTAGCATTAATGTAATAGCAGGAGTATGCGCACGGTTACAAAAAATATACTCTAGCTGCTTCATGCCCCCACCATTAACGAAGTGATAGCAACTCTCTTTACATGAGCACAAGAAAAGGGCCATACTCAACCACAAAATGACAACCTTACTCTGAGAAGTAAAGTAGATGTTCAGTATTATACAGCTCCACAACATAAATCCACAAATAGATTCAAGACATCACAAACATTAATAGACACACTCACAGAAACATTAATAGACACGCACAGAGGGAGAGAGAGAGAGAGATTTAAGGGTGGTAGATCTTCAAGGTTTCCCCCAACAGCAGAGACTGTGTTAGTCAACAAACTGTCTAAATCAACTTCTATGTTAAACTGGCCAAGATCTTCTGCTGTGTTTCCATAGATGACCAAGCTAAGGCTGCGGTAGCTACCTCTCACGGCCAAATGACTAGTAACTACTGCCTGCAGTAAGTTAATAAATAAACTGTGATTAGCTACACTAAAGAATTAAATTAAGAAAGGAGAGCATGGAGTACATTGGACATATTGAGTGGGAACTAAAGCCTACAGAGAGTGGTAAAAGGAAAGATTACTTTTATTAAACTTTAGATTATTATCATTCTAATCATCAATACCCAATTCAGCTTTATATCAAAGAGTACATATTTGATCTCTTAAATTAAATTTGTCTATGCTCCATCTCTGACAGTAAGAAGAGGTCTAGGTGTTTTCCGATATTCAAATGAATCAAAAACATTAAGTGTTGCATTCAGGAAAGGGAGTTAGAGTTGACAGATCCTCTCTTACTAAGAATACTCAATTCTGAGGCTTAGCTCAATAAGCTAAGGCCTCCTTTCGCATTGACCTCATCATGGACCCAATCCCAAACTGATACAACCTAAACTAACTTCAGTCTGGGGGGCACAGTGATCCACTGCCATGTGCTATTCATTTTGAATCCTTCATAAAGGTTATGAAACTCACCCAATTTTTATGGGATTAAAAAGACTTGAGTCATAACCAAAAAAAATATGGGCTCCTTGAATCACCAAAAGAGAAAACAAAAGGAGATTAAGATGGGAGAGCACATCACTCTTGCAATATCACTTCAGTTGGTCAAGGTACTAGACTAAGAAACCCCTATTTAAGTCTAAAAAAAACAAATTAATAGAAAATCCCATCCCGCCATATTATATTGGCTACAAAATGTGGACAGTCCACAGAACAGATGGCACCTTCTACTTCTGCCGAGGCAAAAAATTTAAAGAATAGAATATGCGAATAACTATATATATACTCCCTCCGTCCCTGCCGAGTGGATACTTATTTCCTTTTTGGTCCATCCCAGCCCAATGGAGACTGCCCAAAATGGAAGGAAATCTTTACTATTTTCCCCACTCATTCTCTCTCCTATTTTAGTTTTACACTCACAACACCAATCAAATCACTATTCCTCCCACTCATTCTCTCCTATTTAATTTTTCATACTCACAACATTTCCTTCCATTTTTTATCTCTCTTACTTTTCCTTAATCTGTGTGCCCAAATTTTTGGTATCCACTCGACTGGGACGGAGGGAGTATATATATATATATATAAAGGTAAACAACTGGCACCAAAAAAATAATATTGAACTAGGAGGTATGAAATTCAATATCCTGACAAAAGCATTTGATTTAAATGAACAACTGATGACAGCATATATACACACACATAAAAGAGAGAAAGAGATGGGAAGAATGGGTTAAATACCTCCGATTCAAGGACATTTGATGAAGAATGGGAATACAAAAATGGCTGGCAGAGCTGCCTAAATGTAGTCTCCCCTTCACAATGAACAAAAAGCTCCAACGCAAACGAAGGTGGCGATGTGGCTCTGCACATGGTGAAAACAGCATCAATAGGCTCCACCATGAAGGATTACAGCAATAAAAACAAAAAAGAGAAACAGAAAATTAAACAGCATGCAAAAAACAGATTATTTCTACAATCTTGCAAGGGAAATTTAACTGATTCACAATGGCAGGTGCGAAGCCGGAACCTATAGTAAAAAATGTGGGCAAGCCGGAGAAGGTAATTCTAAAGTTCAGGACTTCTGCGTGAAACTAAAAATTAATGAGAAACTTCATTTGGAGGAGAAGGGGAAGAGAAATCAACTTGTAGGGAAGGAGGAGGATGTTTGGCAATGGGAAATTTGTATGTCCTACATCTCTCGAGTGGGTAACTGGCTTTGGTAATTTCCCTGTGAAACTTAGTTTATATGGCTTAAAGTGATGAAAAGTAGTTTGTTCGCATAAGAATGGTATGATGCTCATAATTGGAACTCAGTCTCCCCCCCCCTACAAGACACTAAAAATCATTACTATTCCCTGTATCTTCTGCTAACTTAACGGTAGGGAATGTGGACACTACTTTGATTTTGAAAATATGTGTTGAGGGCGCGAACATCCTTTTGCAGGGCCTCTTCTCGGTTATTATTCCAACTCTCTTCAGTTCATCCTTCCCCCTGCTTCTGTTTTTCTAGTTACTGGGGGTGGCTCTAGTGTTTGGGACTTCAATTTCTATCATGATAGGTGGCTGAGGCTTCTATTTTCTTGGTACATTCTCCAGACTCTAATGTGTCATCCAAATAGAATTCAGCTCAGTATTTTGATGGGCAAATTGATTCCATGCTTACGTAACTCATAATGTCTACTAAAGGCTGAACTGGTATCTGACTGAACCAACAGTCCAGTTCTTGGCAGTTTCTTTAGGTCAAAAGGGATGATATTGTAGATTTTGGTTCAATCAAATGTTTCACTCTGCCCTGAATTCAATCAGCTATGATGGTGCTTATTTAAACCAGCAAATTTGTTTTATAGCCTGTAAAATTGTCCCAGTAAGAGGGCATGATAGAGGGTGGGGAAATTACCATTAAAAGATGGTATTCCTTCAAAAAAAAATTAATGCAGATCATTATTAACACCATAGCAATTTATGACTCACAGTCAAATGCTTCAATGTAACACAGGCCGAAAACATAGTTCCACTAAGTATGAGCAAAACATGATGCCAAACAAAATGAAAGATCGCTTTTAAATCAACCAAAAATACCTTCCTTTCTTTAACCTCTTTTCAAGACAAGAATCCCCATAGAAGAATCAGTATCGCAAGCTAGACGAGCAGAGAGAAGGCATGTAGAGGGAGTTTGAGTCCTGATACTACGCTAATTCTTTGAATTCTATTAGTTTACTCAAGAATTGCTCAATGAATCTCTTGATTTGAAATCACAGGATGGTCTACGATCAGCAGAAGAGTCGAAGAGAGGCGAAATCTTTCTATATCCCCACAGGACTCTGTTTAGACGCTCTCTTTTCATCCCTATAGGGATTGATTTCAACTATCCTTAGGGAAGGAATGAAACTATCCTTAGATTAGCAGAAAATATCAGTTCTTTCATTTCATGAAGATGAAATGCATATATATAATGACAAAATAAGTGGTCAGGGAATATACACACATAGTATAAATGAATGTCCATTTTCAGAAAAAATTGTCCCTTGATGAGTGTCCATTTTTAGTGAAGTAACCATATCCAACTTTGTTAAGTATCATGGTCAAATTTGAAAATGCAATCATACAATGTGATCATTAAGGGTATTTATGCATATAAAGTAAAAGAGTGTAAATGTAAAATTCCATAATTTGCTTGAGAAACTAAAAAAAGACGCTCATTAAGGGATGAAGGGATTACTATGTTAATCCACAAGATGTCGACTAACTGATAATAGTTGTTACCCTTAGATCTAAACATTGTCTTATTTTATTCGCATAGATTAGGCATGAGTGAAAAATAGAAAATACATCAAGTGAAATCTTTTAGTACGTAAACAACCAGAATCGACAAAAGGAGTACCATGATAAGTTCTCTTACCTTTGTCAGCAGAGGATGGCTGAATGACTGTTGTTCTAAAATAGCTGTTTTTCACTTAGCTGCACCTGTTAGCTCGACAAATCAATGATAAGAACTCTCTATATATACACACAAACATAAGGTGCTACTGGGAAGGTTAATGAAATTGAAGGGAAGGTAGCAAGAGGCAGTACTAGAGAAGACATAAAATTGTCTCTCACCAAAAAGGAGAATCATATCAAAGATGAGAGAAGTCCAATAGGAGAGAGAGAGAGAGAGAGAGAGATAATCCTGATGCATGAATCTTAAGATGATTGAATTTAAGAAAGTTTGAGCCAGAACCAACATTTACCAGCATTATCTTCACGAAGCATGTTGCATTCTTCTCTGTGCAGCTGAGTGTTGTCCATTATTCTCACTGTAGGTATATTATCAATCTGACATGTTAGTATATCACACAAACAACATATTCCTAAAAAATTCATCCCTCTTCACCACAAACTCAAGTCTCATAATATTCCTGGATCTTAAAACTGAACAGTGGCCAGTGTGTCATTTGTGGCTTCCAAATGTTTAGTTTGCAAACGAAAAATTCTCAAATCAGAAGAGAACAATTGACACACTACCCAGATCACTCGGACATTTTACCATCAGAAGCCGATCAGAAAGAAATAACGGGAACTAACTTGATCCCCAAAATTTGCAGCAAGTAAATGTTCAGAACGAGGATGCTAATAACTTTCTAAGCTGCCTGTTTGTGAGGTCGGCGAGAGCATAGCAGAAGAATCTGAGCGTACTTTGACTCTTGGAGCTTGTAAATGGCAAGGCAAGGAAACACTGCTGCATTTCCATCGAATGTAGCCTCATTCGGGAGAGGGAATGGGCTTGCAGCAAGCTGCATTAGTGCCTGTGCCTAGAAATTCTCAGTTAGCGTGATTAATGTTGCACTTAGCTACTGAATCATCTGCATAATAGGCATTTCATATAAAAGAAAAATTCAAAAAATAAAAAAAGAAGTGAAAAAAAGATAGTACCTTATCAGCTGGCACATCATCATAGACATTCACTTTTCCGCAATAGAATATTGTCATCTGTCCTACTGGCTAGTCTGTAACTCCTGTGATTCTGGGACAATGAACACAAAAATTGCGTCCATAAGACTTGCAAAATTTGAGTCATGGAAATCATTATACAAGCCCACAATATATACTGGATAACTACAGACAGATACAACTACACAAAGGTGAAGTAGTAATATTTGGCTGAAGAAATTGAAAGGGAAATATACAAATAAAAATTTATTAGGGTGTCAAATCACATATGTCCAAAAAGGACTGTTATTAACGAGCATGATGAAACCAATACCTAACATCTGAATTACATACATTGATCACCTATGTAAAAACAGAGTATGCTATGTCATAAAAGTACACAATATTTAAAATAAAACCTTTTTCTTTTTCAGTTCACACATTTAATATAGCTTATTCCAAGGTTGGCACATCCTCAGCATATTAGATACCATTTCAAGAGCTGTAAATGCTCGAAAAAATGACCAAACAATACAGCAATTAGTACTACAATACCATTTTGGCTGGCTAAAAGGTCAAATATCCAATGAAATGTGACAAAAACACCTTTTTCTTGTAGTGAAAGGGCTTACATCTAATCTATGCAAGGAATTAAGCTACACTTCAGGATTAAGCTATTAGCAAAAAGATCAAACCATGTGTATAAGGGAAAAAAAAATAGGTACTTGATTTATTGGCTGATTGTAATTTTCAAAATGTCTAATTAAAAAATATATCATTAGCCATTACCAGATTTGAGCAGTATCTGTTGTATCTTCAGAAATGCAGTTTGTACAGGATCCTGAACCCACTTCTTTTTATATGCAAGGGAAAGTGCCCGATGAGTTACCTCATTTGGGTTGATGCCATTATCGACCATCAATTTTACCACTTCTAGAGGCTTTATCAACATCTCCCACTCCACAAAATCCACGAATCATTATGTTGTACAAAATCACATCTGGAACCAACCCAATGTTGAGCAACTTATTAAACAAAGCACTAGCTTCATCCATACGCTTTACTCTACAGTACCCATTAACAAGAGCACTGCATGTCACAACGTCAGGTTTAAACTGGCGCTCACTCATGTAAAACCATACAAAAAATGCTTCTTCGAAATTTTTCTTCTTTGAAAACCCGCTGACTAAATTAGTGTATGTTACAACATCTGGAGCAAATCCTCTTCTAGCGAGCTCTTCTGTTAACTCTTTAGCTTCACTTGCAAATCCTCGCACAACTAGGCTGTGAATGACACAATTATAAGACACAGTATCCGGAGTGATACCAGAAAGTTTCATCCTATCTAAGAGCTTATAGGCCTTATGCAAGACACCTTTTTTCCGTAGCAATCCATTAATGAGTTGTATGCAACAATGTCAGGAACTACCCCTTCTCTAACCATATTATGAAATATAGTTTCTGCCTCGTCCACATCTCCACACTTGCAGTAAGCCTGCATAAGGGTTGTGTACGTAGAAACAGATGGTTTGATGGCCCTTTTCACCATTAGAGCCAAGAACTTGAGACCAGAGTGCGTATCTCTGATCTTGCAGAATCCACCGATAATGGTGGTGTAACTAACACAATCAGGAAGGAATCCCAAATATGACATCTCATGGAAAAGGTCAGTAGCTGCCGCAATGTCAGAATCAGCACAAAATCTTGCAATGAAACTGTTGTAGACGTATATATTTGGAGAAAAGATTGAAAATCTTCAATATACTAAATGCTTTATGTGTTTTTCCTACTTTGCAGAAACCATCAAGAACTGAACTTATAGAGATTGAATCAAGTGAGATACCCATCTCCCTTATTTTGAATAACAAAGAGGTGGCTTCTCTTAAAAGAGATTTTTGTAGTGAATCAATGATTATAGTGTACGCAACAATGTCAGGGTGGACCCCATGATTTTCATTTCAATAAGCAGTTTCCATCCACTATCAATGTTACCTTTGCTACAGTATTTGTGAACAAATAAGCTGATAAGCGAGACATTGACACCCAAGTCTTGGCGCTGCATATCTTCAAAGAAAATTCCAAGCCGGTTCAATCTGGTCCGATTGTAATAATGCCTTGAGAAGTTTATTGCAAACCCTATGGAGGGAAAGAAGTTATATTTTTGTCATTTGAGAAGTAAGTATAAGAGCTGCATTTACCATACTTTCCATGACATAACAGTCAACGAGCATGCTATATGTAGTTACCAAAACCCTTCTGTCAGTATGGGTCTCATGAAGGACCTTAAACAAGAAATCAAGCCACCAATCTTCTCCATCATTCTTTCTCACAAGATGTACAGTTAAATCTACTGCTCTATGATTCATATTCCCAGCAACTAAAATATGTATCATGGTACATACTGATCGAACTGTATGCTCTGATCTTATGCAACATTGTGACCATCTGAAAAAGTAGAAAGAAAGTGCAGCACCTGATTCGTTACACAGGTCATTTAAAATCCCAATTATGTTACACTCGTCCAACTCGATCTCAACATAGCTGCTTGTTTGATAACAAGAATTCCAACCAAGGCGTGCAAGAATTAACTTTATTTTCTAACTCACCATCACCATTCACATTCGTAGGAGATTTAAATCGTATAGTTTCACACATGGCATTCTCACTAAAATCAAGCGAAAGATCATTATATACTTGAACAGAAGTTGGTGTAAGACCATAATCTTGCTGGTTCACAAATCTTGATTCATCTAAGTGAAAGACTTCATCCTCATTCGGACACAAGAACGATGATTCTAATAATGCTGTAGAAGAAAACTTTAGATGTTTTTTCCTTCCAGTTACCAATCTCAATCAGTACAGAATGTTTTGATTATCGAAATTAATGCCTTCATAAACTGTAGAGAGGAAAAGGAGAAGAAATAAACTGCAAGTGTAAGCCCATAAGAAACAAAGAGAAGGTTATAAAGGTATTTTCAATTCTATTTAAATTGAAAGGCAAGTAAGAATCAAAAAACATTCATAGTCATTCTTCTCAACCAAATCAACATTAAAAGATTGCTGAGTCATTTTCTGTAATGAGCATAGAACTACTAAAACTGAAAACATTTCAATTCAATTGAACAAAGCAGTGGCGGAGCCGCGCGTATTGAAAGGGGGCAGCTGCCTCCTTTTAGTTTTAGAGAATGCCATCTCCAACACCACGCCATTTCCATGCGCCATCGCCAAATTGGCGAAAAATACAGCTCCAACAACAACACTATCTTTATCGCCAAATTAGCATTGCCCCTTCCATGCGTCAAATATGGCGCACGAAATTGTTTGCGCCATCCTAATTTTTTTTAATTTTTTTTTTTGAATTACCCAAGAGAACTGGAAGTAGAAGGGGAAGAGGAAGGGGAAAGAGATTACCTTGATTTAGGTCTGGCAGTGGCGGTGGCGCAGGCGACAGCGGCGGCGGAGCAATTTCTTCATCGCAACTCTCTTTCTCTCTTTCTCTCTTTCTCTCTTGGCTGAGTTTTCAACGATTTAATTGAGAAGGAGAAAAGTAATACATTTATTATTTATATTTTGAATTTGTACCATTAATTTTTAAATAAAATTATAAATGAAGCTTTATAAAAAACGCGTTTTTGTTAAGCAAACAACGTGTTTCTGTCTTCTTAATAACGACACACGGATTCTGCACAAGATAATAACTCTCTCTCTCTCCTCTCTCTCTCTCTATCTGTGAAAGGGAAGTCGGCGACCTCTGCGATTTCATATTGGCCTCGTCCAGGCGAACACCGTAACTATTGGCGATTACTCTCAGTCAGCGCTAAATGAATCCCCATTTCAGGCGATCCAAGACTTCTTGCGCCTCGACGAACATTCCCGTTAGCGGACCCCGATTCGGGATCCGTCGTTTAACTATTGTCACAGCCACAGCTTTAACATCCCAATCGGGTGAAACGAGACAAGTATCGGGAAGAAAAATTCGGAATCGCTAACGAGGTGGAAGGATCAATATGGATATCCTTGGTGGCAACACCGTCGGTGAAAAACGGATTCGCCGCGGCGGTGAGTTCTTGGACGGGAAGTGACGCCCAACGAGTTGTTCTCGTCGAGGGGATTACGGATTCGATTATGTAAACGATGCTTGACAAGAATTTGAAGAAGACATTTGTACAATTTCCACGACAACGGTGGGAATTTGATGTGCCGGTTTTCCATATAAAATGTGCCGATTATATGTTGTTGAATACCGAGTTTATAAGTATTTGAGTACAGGTTTGAAAATTTGATGCATTGGTTATTTGGGTAATTAGATGCCGGTGTATGTGTTTTGGAGTGCCGAGTCCATGTATTTTGGAGTGCCGGTTAGTGTATAATAGAGTGTCGGTAAGTGTGTGGCTGAGTGTCAAATGTATTTTTGAATGCCGAGTTCTTGTAATTTTGAATGCCGAGTCCATGTTTTTTGAATGCCGAGTTCATGTTTTTGAATATCGGCAAAAATAATTATCGGAGTGTTTTTGAGTGCCGGTATATGCATTTTTGAGTGCCGGTAAATGTGTTTTCAAATGCCGGTTCATGTATTTTTGAATGCCGGTGCTTGTATTTTTGAGAAAAGGCAAAATAGTAGTGTAACAAAGTGCCGGTGTTAGTGTAACGAGTGTCGGTGTGAAGAGTGCCGGTTAAATTGTATTTAAAAGTGCCGTGTAAAAGTGCCGAGTTTCATGTTTATAAAAATGCATGTATGAAATCCTTTGGTCATTTGTAATATTAACACTTGGCATTTATCATGGTTGCCGAGTAATTACAAAAATGCCACCGTTTATTTTGAACATGGTTGCCCGGTAATTACAAAATTGCCATAGTTTATTTTGAAAACACGTTTTTCCTTATCTTAAAAAAAACTAGTTTTTATAAGACCAACTCAATTATAAAACTTTGAAAATATGTTAAAATATTAATATTGAAAATGAAATAAAAAATAAGAATTAATTGGAGAAACTCAGCTTGAAATACAAATTTAAAATACAAACACAAATAAAAATACATTCATAGTAGACATTCCGTAGGTAGGGATGGCCAAAATCGGTTCAGGAGCTCGGTTTCGGTTTGGAATTGCCGGTTCGATTTGGCAAAAGGGTGAACCTTAATCGGCTCTTGCTTACCCCAGGATCCGGTTCAGATTACCACAATCCCGGATTCCGTCTGATTCCAGGTTCTGTGCGGTTCGTAGCGGATTCCCGGACTTTTTCGGTTCGGTCCGTCCAGATTTTCAGGTTACAGTCGGTTCAGGTCGGTTTGGCCATCCTAATCCTTGGCATCCGGTTCGGGCCGGCGGTTGCAGTTACGAATCGGCGGTTCACTGACCCGCCACCTCTTGAACCGAAGCCGGCCGGTTATTCACGGTTCTCGGTTCGGGCCGGCGCACCGATTCTGGTTCTGTTTTGAGCGTCAATTTAAAAAAAAATATTGTTTTTTACGGCGGCCGAAGAGGGCTGAATGATTTGAGCGGTCGCCCGAGTCTAGCCTAACTTTTAAAGTTAAATTTTTAACAGTTTTTCAAAAACAATTAATTTTTAACGGTTTACGTTAAGTTTTATAAAAAAGTTAATTTTTTTTTTTTTGGATAAATAAGGCTATTTTAGACTTTTGTTTACTACATACATTTTTGCAAAAGATGTATAAAAAAAGTTATGAATTTTGAAAGAAATAAAACTTAACTTTTTTTAAAATAAACGAAAGTATATAAAAGAAAAAGGGACGGCACCCTTAAATTTTTTTAATTAAAATAAAATTACTGAAAAGAGGGGACAACCAACCTTACCCTTTTATAAGTAAGGGGGGAAATTTAGGAGCCTTTACCTCAACCTAAGTATTACAATTAAATAAAAATAAACCTAATCTAAAGTCTAATCTATAAAATTACAATTAACCTAATCTAAAGTCTAAAGTCTAAAGAGCGGCGTAGTTCATTCGAAGCTTCGCTCCCGATGTATCTTCATCAAAGGCCTCATCCTCCTCAGGAACTACTTCTTTTATCTTGAAGTCGTAGTTCGGCTCTATGACAATCGTCGAGCAACATTTGATATTCTAATTTTTATCTTGGTGAAAGGAATTTCCTTGACTCAGGCCCGTGGGCGCCCGGAGGACTTGTCAACGACGAGGCGGAAACGCCAGCTTGACTACTTTGCCTAAGGCCGCTTGCCTGGCCGCCTCCTCTTGAGCTTCTTGACGGCCTTTGTTGGCCTTCATTTGTGCGGTAGAAAGCTTAGGGGCCATCTCGAGAGTACTCTGCTTGGATCTACTTTGAAAGAAAAAAAGAAATTGATTAGATAGTGAGTTCAAAAAATAAGAAGCTAGTAAACGAGTTCAACATAGACGAAAAAAGGCTGATCTATTATAGAGGTTCGCGACTGCTAGCCCATCATGCACGTCTTGCGGTTGGCCTCAAAGTCATAAAACTGCGTGAACCACTCCCGATCAGGGAGCACGGAGTTGGGGCCCAAATGATCACCCGTAGGGGCATAGTAGCTACCCTCCCTCGGAGGTGCCACCCTGAGAAGATCAGCGAGGTCTCGTTATTAATGATCGCACCAGCATCAGCAGGAATTTGCGCCTCTCGCTCATAAAGCCCAAGGGCTGAGTAGGTGGCGAGGCAACTTGTAGCTCTTGGAATCGAGCGGATTGGGGTAGGAGCTAGCGAAAACCCTAACGAGGAACAGGACTCTCCGGTCTGGCAAAGGACCACTTGAAGCCTAGACTCGATGAGCAGAATATTCTTCGATTAGTTGGTCGAACTTATTCGTAGGCGCGAGAGAAAAGTCTTGGCATAATGAAGTTTGGTTTCGGCTCGAGGTTGCCATTAGTGAGCTGGGTGGAATAAAAGCGTAGAGCTAGAAAAGGGAAGTTGAAAACCCAAAACCCTACATAGCAGCTATAAATTAAGGAAACAAGGGCTCGAATGGCATTGGGGGTTAAGTGCATGTGAAGGCGGCGGTTGAAATTAAGAAAGTTGGAAATGAAAGGACGAGGGAAGTCTCGGTCCGTTCTCAGAGTGGACCACAGTAGAAAATGCATGCTTATTGTCCCCGCGGACATACGGCGCCGATCTCGGGCCTCAATCTCCCTTCACCTCCACTTCTTGAAGGCCGCGAACGCGAAAGCTTGGTTGGGGTCAACGGCATAGGTGGTGTATATTTGAGAATCCCAGTCCGTAGGGGTCACCTCTTTATTATTTTCCTCTAGCGGTCGGGATTTGAGGCACCAGAGGCATGAAAGCTCTTTGCCGCGAACGACGGCATCGCCCTCTTGGCCTTCCTCAAGGCATCAGCGATCTCGGTCGCCTTCGGGCCATGCCACGCGGCCCATACGGTCTTCCTCCTCGCGGTCATCTTCCTCGGTCTCAGCGTTCTCGAGCCCGAAAGAGGCCAGGTAGATGACCCCCTTGAGGGCTCCGTCTCCATCTCCGTCTCCATCTACCTCCATATCTTTACCGTAAATCACCCACTCTCTTGTCTAGATTCCTGGCCGGGATAGAAGTGGTCCTCGGTGCGGATATGCAGGGTAGACGGTATTGAGGGTTCCACATCTAGGGGCTGTCCCGAATCTTACGCGATAAATGTCGGGGGCCATGTTAAATGCAAGGTTAGGGTCCGTTAGGGCAACTTTTTCCCGATCGGTTATCACTCCGGGATTCACAATCGCTCTCTCACCGGTTCAATAGCTCTCTCGGCGGGTTCACGAGTCACAGAAACACTGTAGAAACCCCCATCACTGAAAATTCCTTAAACGGTTATTGTCGCTCGGCACCACATTATCACCGCTTAAAAACCGGCCATTTCTTGGCCTCCCGTAATAGGGGTGAGACCCAATTCCCCATTGATACTTATCGCAGAAGTAATTAAAGGACTCTAATGATAACCTAATCCAAGAGTGGGCAACTTTCCTATAGATACCCCCTGATTGTTTACAAACAACGAAGGTATCCGGAGTATTGCCATCACCTAACTCTAAAGGATGAACTGGACCGAAAGTACGGGTCGTCATTGATCTTAAGGAGCAGAAATAGAGAAGAAACAGGAAATAAAAATAGCTATTACTTACGGAAGAAGATTAGAGGAAGAAAAACGCTAAGGAAGGCTGACACATTTTTCTCTCTCTAAGCAATCTAAAGGTTTGAAGGTGATAAAAGGGTTTGAGGAAGAAGGGTTTGGTATTTATAGGCCTACCTATACGGGTTGACCCGTATTAAATAGCCCAGCTGAAAACCAGTTCCCCTCGAATCACGAACCGGCGCCAACGCTTTGAATTTCGAATTTTGTCGGTTGGCAATTATGGCTCCTCTTGGATTGGTGACACGTACCTTGGTGCGACACGCAGCGTTTCGCTGCCGAGGGCCCAAGCGGCTTAGGGAAGAGAGCAAAAAAAGCACAAGCTTCCTCACGTGCCTCTGTAGACGCCCATTACGAACCCATCGGATCATATTTATACCACTCTAAGTCTCGCTTTAAGTCAAGAAGTAGAAATCCGCCATTTCGTCATGTTTCGTTAAGTTTTGACTAACCATCGTTAGTTTGGGACTAAGCTGCATACGAGATAACGGGAAAGGACAGAATTGTCCACGAGACAGGTAAAATCTGCGCGGAATGGCGTGTCTCGCGTGAGATATTGTCATTCTGCGGCATGCGGATGGCAGTTTCCTCGTCAATTTCAACCTCTTTTCGGGATAAAACTTTATCCATCCGGCCAACCAATGATTTTGGAGTCTGGAACCTTCCTAGGAGTGTTTGATCTCATCCTCGACACCTCTCCAACACCTATAAATCTTTGGATGACTTCCGGTATTTCAGAGTCGACAATTCTACAATCCCACACATTTCTTGGTTTCTCTCCCTGAAAGATTTACGTAAAATCACCCCTAAAATCACCTCAAAGTTTGTTTGTCAACCTTGTTGATAAACAAACATCAAGATTCGAGTCAAGGAGCGAGGCGAAGCTCGTCCGTGTCAAGATTCGATTCTATACTTGAGTCGAAACTCTGCCCGAATCACCTCACGCAAGGTAACCCTAAATTCCTTTCTAATTGATTGTTAGAGTGGTATAAGTCCATAGAATCTAGGATCGGCATAGAGCCTCCCTAAATTATGGGGATGGTCTCGAAGCAATCGATCCCTACATTAAGATTTAACCCAGATTAAATGGAATTTTTATTATTTTTATTTTGAAACTCCTTTTCTTTTTCGAAAATCTCTCTTTTCTTTCCAGTAAGACCAGATCTCGGATTGGGTAAGAAATGGGTGCTCCCTTGACCTTCCCATTTCATAACACAAGCCTAAATGAACCCGGAAATCTCTTTCAAAAATGGTTACTATGTTTTCCAAACGAATAATATAGGTGGCGACTCAAAAAATTCTCTCACGAAGCTCACTGAGTTCATGCGACTAAGTTTGGGGACATAAAATTAAGAGGCTTAAACTTGCGTCAAAATTAAAAGAGAGAGAGGTTTTCAAAAAAAAAATAATAAATAAGGCATTTGTTTTTACGCTTCGAGATCAGGAGCATATCTCGCACTTCGAGATATCCTATCTCGCCTTGAGGATATCGCCTCGGCCAATCTGTTATTTTACGGTTTCCCTATTCATCTCGAGGTTCAAGATGAGATTCGAACAAGCAAGGGGGATCTCGGGAATTCATTATACGTAGAGTTCTCTCATCTTAAGGCCTCCACTTAAGATCTTCGAACTAGAATAAAGTATTTTAATTAAATAATTGATTGTTATTTATAAATTGATGCGATTGGGTTTTATTTTATTAAAGTCCGATCCATTGGGGATTCGGGAGTTGTAATTTAATTTATTCTTTCTTTCTCTCCCTTTATGTGGAACTACGACGACCTGAGTCTTCCTAATTTGGGGGAGAAACGTAGGCAACCACTTGGTGCGGCTACTATGTGTTTATTTTTATTTAAAAAAAAATCTCTATTTTTATCTATCACCTAGATTGACTATCACACATTACTCATGAAATATATCTGTCATTGCACTACATACCCTCTAT
>JAFEMH010002333.1:182500-353739 GCA_022495995.1 Adenophora triphylla var. japonica | reverse complement strand
ACCAATCTCGCGTCTCTTTAGGCTCTTCCGCAGCTCCCAAATTCACACTCGTCAAAATCTCTTCGGCACTTGGGCTCGATTTTCCTCTTTCCTGACAACCCGCTTTAAAGATTTCTTTGATATATTGTTCATTTAATGTGTCCGCTTCTTCATCTAGTGAATCATTATTAACCTGTTTTTAGATTATTAGTTAATTCAATCATTAGTCAAAGTGGCAATTAAAGGGATACTCGTAAAGGTTCGTCATTTCATTGAGAATAAGAGGGAATACAACATTGGCTACAATTTCGTGGTCTTCAGCGTGAGGCCATCGGACGATTCGGAAGACTCAAACTCAACAATGAGAGACTCGTAGGACTTTACAAAGGTTGACACAAAGGGACGGGGACCAATCCAAGTTTGGTGATCATTTCTTCTTTGGTCGCGGACGGCCCGAGAGAGTTTCCCAATTCTTTAGCGGCATTGCTTGTCGAGGCCTCATGACTCCTGGGGTTGTCTCGTTTCGTCCTCCTTCCTCGGTCGTTGCTATCATCTCTTTGTACGAACCGTAATCAATTGTGTTTGGCGTGAAAACCGAGCATGTGGATGTAGGGATCTTCCTCAAGTCTGGGGATTTCTATCTCGTCACAATCGACCGCTCAACCCCGGATGTAAGGGCGTATTGCGTCTCGGTGTCTGTCACGAAAAATCTCATGTCCCATACTCGAGCGGAAAGGCTTAGCAGTGTCAAGAAGGAGGACATCCCACACGACGTTCATAGATTCGAGTTGGGTATGACGATGCTTGTCGATCTTTATCATGAAAATTTTCCGGCTCGGGGGGTCGAGAGTGGGTTTGAAGAATGGTGACAAAGCCGTGATTAGGGACCGGGGTTTGTGTGCTCGTATCATGGCGGTGTTCAATGTTTCCTTCCAAGTATGCCTCCAAATGTTGGAAATGACAATTGAATTTGATGAATCGAACTTCTTCGGAGTCCGCTCGCTTGAGTGCGTTGACATAGTTGGCATCACCGGATTCCAGGGGATTCGACGAGACTTGCCCCGATAGTCCCTTAGTCGACTCGGAGGAGGTAGCCCCAGTGTCTGGCCAAGAGCATGCTTAGTGACGGTCTCGCTTCGTTCCACATGAGGAAGCTGTCACCCTTATGACTTCAAGGTCCCCTTGTCGGTTAATGAATTTGACGCATTGGTGGAGAGTGGAAGCTATGGCTTTCATGTGATGCAACCAAGGGCGCCCTAATAGGGCTGTGAACTCGGATGGGATGTCCATTACATGGAACTTTGCTGGCACCATTTGGGTTTCGTACTAGAGTTCCAGAGATTCTTGTCCCCAGGATGGGACGAGACGAGCCGTCATAGGCCTTGATAATCCGGGTAGATGGGATCATATGCCTTTCATTGATGCGCAGGGCCCGCATCATGCTAAGGGGAAGGACATTAATGGCTGATCCATTATCCACCAATACTCCAGGGAGCGACACGGTGTTGAGCTTAATGGTGATGTACAAAGCTTCGTTGTGCTGGGAAACATCTCTTGGCAAATCTTCGTCGCAGAAGGTGATCATGCTACCATATAGGCGAGGATCATAGATTTGGAGTGGCGGTCTGCGGAGAAAGAGAGTCACCAAGCCGGTCACTTCGTGCCTTTTTCTTGCGAGGTAGACCCTTTGCTGAAGCCCCTGGGTTATACTGAGGCCTTTTGTGGCGGTTGCCATCTCCGGTCAACATGTTGATTGAGTGGGAGTCCCAAACTGGCATTGGTCTTTCTTTGTCGATGTGCACTCGGGAGGCTGGACAAACCGAATTTTAGCCGTTCCGCGGGGGATAGATTTACGATTGGCGGTAGAGTTACCCAGGTCCACGGTATTCTCGGTGTCCGAAAGTCTCAATTTTGTCGTTGGCAAGGCTTTTACGCTCTTTTACCCTGTTTGCTTTGGGGGAAGAGGCGGGCTGGAGTAGAGTACATAATAATCAAATCCCCGGATGGCTCCCCGAGCGTACCCACACTAGTATCACCGGCCTCAAATCTCTCCTTCAATTTTCTTTGGGAGGAAATTTTCTTCTTCTTAGGAGGACGGTCCTCGTGTATCAGTCCCGATAGTCCCTTTCAAGGCGGTCGGGACGATCCGAGATATCCCACCAAATGTGTTCTACGGGTGGTGGCGGATTTGGGACCTCGGGTTGGCGGTGCTTTGGAATGACTTTGAGTGGGCTGGTCCGGGAGATCTGTTGTTGGGCTCATCTGGAAGCGAGTGGTTGGACTCCGCCGGATAATGAGAGGTATTAAGGTTCGGGGAACAGGCATATGTTTGTCCTTCAGGGTAGCCCGATCGGTTGGGAGATTGTTAAGGTCCCGAAGTGGCGTGTGGCCTCTTCAATCCAGGCTTGCTTTATGCATTGCGGCGTTCCTCCGGGGCTTTAATGGGCGACCATACTTCTTCAACTGTTTCCTGATTTTCATCACCCAGGCTGATATTTGCGGGATCATCACTTTGAGAGGGGATAACTGACGGTATGCCGAACCCTTTCATCCTTAGCTGCTGTTTGGGGGCCAGTTGCCCTGTAAGTCGACGGGCAGGAGTCCCGGCGGTGGAGACATAGGAATCTTGGGGTAGCATCTTGATGTATCCGGGACGATTAAGAAGAGGAGGAGAACCTTCTTCCTTCTTTGCGGTAAAAGTGCCATCGGAATTGAGACTGATAGTCAAACCATGACTTGCGACAACCCCCAGAAGGTCGCTAATTTGAGCCTCATGTCGAAGTCTCATCTGTTCTACCAACTGGATCCAATACTGGTCTGTCTGAGGGATTTTGGAGGACGGAGTGACGTTATCCCTATCATTACCGGCTGACGCAGACATTCTGAAACCCGGAGTCGGAACAAACGGTGAAGCTGATAACGCGCTTGACTCTTCCCAACTAATCAAATGATGACCCGGTGTCCGGAACCAACCTTTGTGAGGAGCTGCGGGGGAAAAGGCACGAGGGTTCAGATGTCTGGGAATGAAGGAGGGTAGGTGTTTGGGCTTTGGGCTCTTGCAACATGCGGTTATTTGTTCACGTTTACTTAAAACATGTTTTATTAACCTAATCGGTTGGAAAAGATTGCTCTTCTTTTTCGCAAACTACTCTGGATCCTGGATCAGTGGGCCCCGTCACTATGTCTATAAGCCCCTCGTATTCCACCTGTATTTCGACCTCCCAGGGTGGACAGCCCCGGGCGAGGGTCCTATAGGGCAAGCGGGTCCCACCGACCGAAAGAAAAACGATCCTAAAAGTTTGGCGGGTAATCGAGTCTTAACGAGCATTCGATGCAAATTACGGACAAAGCTGACATCAAAGTCAAGATTATGTCCGAGGGCTCGACGAAAAGTCAGCATGATTTGGACTGATAAGCGTCCACAATTGATCTTGACTTGTCGTCAGTTAAGCCGTAATTAGGCATGGAATAATCATTAATCCTTGATGACTCAGTGTCATGCTGGGAGTCAGTGTATAATTTGTGCCGGTCAGAGCCGAAGTCAAGGCGCCGGTCAATATCTTGGTCAAAGTCTGCGGCGGAAAACCGCCAGAGCTTCGACTGATTAGGGTCCCCGCAAGATATTGAGTCGGTATGCCGACAAAGGCTTGAAAGGAAAGGTCTATACACGGACGGGGCATGACACAGACCAAACTAAAAACCAACCGGGTCTCGGACAAAGTGTGTCACGGACAAGTGCATGGTCGACACGAGGCTCCATGGGATGTTTGGGTAGTCCTGTGCTTGCACCGAGAGGCGTAATAAGACCAAACGGGCCGCGACAAGGATTTCCCGGGTTAGGGACGTAGTGTGCAGTGTACGGTCACGTGCGCGTAGTGTGCAGCGATCTATTTTCTTTTTCTGAGTAAAATAGAAATTTTTTTTATGTGTCTTAAAAATATGATGCATTATTTTTTTTTTTGAAAGTTTTCTTTTTTTTTGAAAATCTTTTTTTTTTTGAATTTTTTTTTTGAAATTTAATGAACACATAAGCACATAAGCACAAGAATTCCGACAGTTAGGGACATGATTCCGGCAGTCAAAATTTTGACTTTTTCCGAGGCGGCCAAAACAACACGAAAATGTGCAAAAATCAACACACACAACAAATGATTTTTTTTTTAATGCCGGGACGGAAGCTTGACCCTCAAAAGTTTTTTTTTTTGAAAACAATGATACCGGTACGTGGGATTGTTAAACCACAATTTATCCCCGACTCGTGTTAGGAGGCGATAACGGGAAGTTTAATGGTTTCCACCAATATACCAAATACCATTTTTTTTTTAAAAAAGCTCATTCTTCCCCAGCGGAGTCGCCACTGTGATGATGTGCCATTCGCGGGAAAATTCGATTTTTCGTTTCTTTGAAAACCAAATAAAACCGGAAAACGGAGTAGCCACGCCATTTTTGTTTTAAGGGCCAAAACTTTGAAAAATGCCCGAGATTAGAGATTTGGGTTCGGAGGTCATGTTACACGTCGGGAAGGACGTTAGTGTGCACCCGGAATGCCTCGTAAAACGAGTCTTCCAAGCTGAAAATCATTTGTGTGTGTGTGTGTCTGTGTTTTGGCCAAAATAAGTTGAAACTCAGAAAAGTAAAAATTGGGAATTCTTTATTAGACTTTGGTCAGATCCCATGATTTTTGGTGTGATTTTTGGGTAGAGTTTTGGTGCTCAAAAGATTTTTGGAAGTTGAAGAGCACTTCTGCCAGAATGAAAAAGGCAGTGGACTCTTGATTTTGAAATGGATTTAAGGGCTTCAAAACTTCATAATCTGAGAAAACTCAGAGAATGAAAGTTGTTCCAAACACCTAAAATAAGATTTTTGTGAAAGAATTTTTCATTTTGGAGAATATTTGAGGACTCAAAACCTTCTGGAAATGTCAGATATGAGATCTGGACTCCCAGAGACTGGTGATCTGACCTTCAAAATAAAATTGGGAAAAGGGAGTTTTACTCATGTAAAAAATAAAATAAAAATATGTATGGAAAGTTCTGGATGTTGGCTACAAAAAGTGTTTTGTAGTCAACACCAAATTACAAGTTTATCTGTGTCCAAAAATTTAGACCATGGACTGGGGCCTTAGAAAATTGCTACTGGACAGCAACTTCTCAAGAAAGAGAATGTGGTTTTAAAGGGGGTTTGGCATCCATGCTTGTCCTCATTTCCCTAGGTTTTGATTAGTGATCACTTGACATTTTAGTGGTGAATCAACTATATCAAACCATCCTTGGGGTACATTAGGACTAAGCATTTCATTTGCTTGGGAAGAGGAATTTTATCCTTTGAAAATGAGATTTGATGTATGAAAATGATTTTTTAGGGTTTTGAAAATGTGTTTTCTTTGGAAAACAGTAAGAACACTTTGAAAATAATGTTGATCCTTGTAGAAGATCATCCATGGAGATGAACTTCCATGGTGATCTTCTTGGATCTAAGACAAGAAGATGAATGAACTACATTTTGTAGCTTGAAAATGCATGCATGGATGAGAGATTTAGGGTAAGAAGAGGGAGATTATACCTATCTTCTTTGTGTTTTGGAGCTTTGGCTTTGAATGTAAGAGTGTTTGACGTTTTGAATATGATAGTGAGTGAGTGAGATTTGGGAAGATAATCAAGAGAAAAGAGTGACAATTCAAGGGAATTCTCACTATTTTCTCAAGTATTTTCGCCAAGGTGCAACTGTGGATTGTGTTCTCTCTCCCTTTTTTTGAGACTGGAGGGCTTAATTTATAGCCCTCTGAAAATGACAAAGGTATCCGCGCGGATAGGGTTGTCAGCATGCACTGTTCATTAATTACAGCTTCAGGCTTTGGACACAAGGAATATTTTTCAAAAAAAATCAAATTAACAGCCAGTTTTTGTTCCAGCAGTTTCTATTTTTGGTTTTTGACTATTTCTTTTACTTTTTTGATTCCTTTCCTTGGTTTATCCTTAAATAACAATGCCCACTTTGCCCTTGCTTTGTTAGAAATGTTAGGAATTGTTAGGAATGTTATAACTTTCGTTAATTTTCTAACGAAAATTCTAACAAGCTCAAATTGAAGCACTTACACTGAGCGCTTAAAGGAGATGTTCCAAGTGCAAGCAAGAAACGAGAGGTATGATGTGGTTAAGTCCCTAACTACATGCAAGATGCAAGAAGGGAAATCGGTGGGAGCTCATGTCCTTAAGATGAAGGGTCACATTGAGCGTCTCAAAAGGCTTGGAAATCCGTTGAGTTTGGATCTCGCCACGGATTTGATATTGAATTCATTGCCTGAATGTTATAGTCATTTCATTATGCACTATCACATGACTGGCATGGATAAGAATCTCTCGGAATTGCATGCGATGCTTAAGATCGCAGAGATGAATATCGAGAAGCCTAAAACCTATTTTGTGTTAATGGTTAACAAAGGCAAAGGGTTCAAAGAAAGATGGCAAAGGTAAAGCAAATGTTGCTAAATCTAAGGAAAAGGTTTTCGTTGCCAAAGAGGCTCCCAAGGCATCTCAAAAGGATTCGGTTTGCTACCATTGCCAAGAGGTTGGTCATTGGAAGCGCAACTGCAAGGCTTACAACGAAGGCCTAAAGGCGAATAAGGGCAATACGATTGCTCCTGATTCAGAGACTGAGAAATAGAAAGCTACCCAAACAAGGTGAAGTTGACCTACGTGTTGGGAATGGAGCAAGAGTTGCTGCATTAGCCGTAGGAACATATGATGTAACTTTACCTAGTGGCTTAGTACTTGTTTTGAACAATTGTTACTATGTTCTGGATTTAAGTAGGAATATTATTTTTGTTTCTTCTTTGGATAATGAAGGGTATAATTTTCTTATTAAGAATAAGAAGTTTTATATTTATTTAAATGATATGCTTTATGGTATTGCAAATTCATTTAATGGCCTTTATGTTCTTGATGTTGATGAGAAACAAAATAGTGTTGAAAATGTTTATCATGTGGACAAGAAGTCTAAACCGAATGACATGAACAACTCCTTCATGTGGCATTGCCGGCTTGGTCATATAAACGAGAAATGCATTTCTAAACTCCACAAGGATGGAATGTTAGACTCATATGATTATGAATCATATGAGATATGCAAATCTTGTTTATTGGGCAAAATGACCAAACCACCCTTCACTAAGAGTAGTGAAAGGGCTAGTGACTTATTGGGCCTAATACATACTGATGTATACGGACCAATGAGCAGCATTGCTAGGAGAAGATTTCGGTATTTCATTACATTCACCGATAACTTATCTAGATATGGCTATGTCTATCTAATAAAGTCAAAGAGTGAATCGTTTGAGATGTTTAGAACATTTCAAAATAAAGTACAAAATCAACTTGGCAAAACAATTAAAGCCTTCGATCCGATCGTGGTGGTGAGTATTTTAGCCAAGAGTTTGACAATCATCTCAAAAACTGTGGAATTGTTTCAGAGTTGACTCCACCCAGAACGCCACAATGGAATGGTGTTTCTGAGAGGAGGAATAGAACCCTATTAGATATGATTCGTTCGATGATGAGTCAAGTAGACCTTCCTATATCTTTTTGGGGACATGCATTAGAGACTGCTGTGTTCACACTGAACAGAGTCCCTACTAAATCGGCTCCTAAGACCCCACATGAGATGTGGCATGGAAGAAAACCTAGTTTGTCTTTCATAAGGATTTGGGGTTGCGAATCTTATGTAAAGAGACTTGTCTCTGATAAGTTAGAACCTAAATCCGACAAGGTTATTTTCGTTGGTTACCCTAAGAAAACCAAAGGGTATTATTTTTACAACCGCAATGAGAACAAAGTGTTTGTTGCTCGATATGGTACTTTTCTTGAGAAACAGTTTCTCAATAAAGTATCTAGCGGGAGTAAAATTGATCTTGAAGAAGTTCAAGAACCCGAAATAACATGAAACCGATAGTAGAGACTGTACCAAGTCCACAAGAAGTTGTGGAACCGGTTCAAGATTCACAAGTCCATCGTAGATCGGATAGGTTATTATCCGCACCCGAGAGATATGAATTTCTCGTGTCGGAAAGTAATGAAGTGGAAGTCATTTAGAATGACAAACCTACTTCCTATCAAGAGGCGATGTCCGATCCCGATTCGGATAAATGGTTAGAAGCCATGAAATCCGAACTGCAATCCATGTTGAATAATCAAGTTTGGAACTTGATTGAGCCACCCGAAGGTGTAAAAATCATAGGGTGCAAGTGGGTCTTCAAGAAGAAGACTGACATGGATGGAAAGGTGCATACTTATAAGGCTAGGCTTGTAGCAAAGGGATATAGGCAAACTCATGGTGTAGACTATGATAAAACCTTCTCGCCTGTTGCCATGCTTAAGTCTGTTAGAATTTTGATTGCCATAGCTGCGTATTATGACTATGAGATATGGCAAATGGATGTCAAAACCGCTTTCCTTAATGGAAAACTGTTAGAGAATGCGTATATGATACAACCCGAAGGTTTTGTTGATCCACGAAATTCTAACAAGGTATGCAAGTTGAAAAGATCCATTTATGGATTAAAGCAAGCTTCTAGGAGTTGGAATCTTCGATTCGATGAGAAAATCAAAGAGTTTGGTTTTATAAAGAACGAAGATGAACCTTGTGTATACATGAAATTTAGTGGAAGCGTTGTGCTATTTCTCTTATTGTATGTCGATGATATCTTACTCATTGGAAATGACATTCCTGCGCTTGAGACTGTCAAGTCTTGGTTAGGGAAGTGTTTCTTAATGAAAGATATGGGCGAAGCCGCTTATATCATTGGTATCAAGATCTATAGAGATAGATCAAAGAGAATAATTGTTAGTGTTATGCCATAGGCCTACAGTTGATAGACTTATGTGTTGACATTATTTATTATTATATGAAAAAGTTTATTATTTAATTATTATATGTTTTGCATATTTATCTGTAATAATCTCCGTCCTATGCCCATGTCACGCGACAAAGCTTGCTTGTGTCACGCGACAAAGCTTACTTGTGTCACGCGACAAATCTTGCCCAATCTGGACAGAATCAGTTTGTTACATAATCCTCCTAATCTGTGAATGTGTTTGCAATCTGATATGTTTATGTCTTAGTCTGGATGTTATAAATTTCTGGAAATTAAATTTATAGGGCTATGCTAGATTAATTCATTGTTTATGCATGCTTAGTTAATTAAAATATGATTTTATTAATTGTTACGATGCATGAATTATGTGTTCTTACGTGTTAAGAATTTTAGATGTTTAGTTGAAACATTATATTGTAATTTTCTGAATGTTTAAATTGAAACATTGAAATTTTGGTTTTATGATTGTTTGTGAGAAACAAGTCATTTTACGCGAAATTTAAAAGGAAACTGATTGTTTATACAACGTATTGATTATGTTGCAAATCAGAGTTGATTTCTGATTGTGCATGTCTAGGAGAGTTTTGTCGAAGGAGAGATTTGGTACTTAAGTAGTCCTTGTGGCTCACCTATCTTCCTGGGAACTTACCTGGTGCACGATTATGATTATCTTTGCTGATACGCTTATAATCTACTTTAAAGAACCTTCATTTAACTTTTAAGTTATTTATGCCAATTCATGATTAAAACACTTGAGACCATTCAGATAGTTTTGGGTGGGCTTGCCATAGCAAGATACTTTGATTCTATTCGTTTGCGAGCAAGATGAGGAAATGGTGGTTCCTATACGTTTAAAGTGAATGAACTTAATTGGGTTATCAAAATGGTTTTGGACCCAAGGGATAAGATGAGATTAAAATATGCTTAGACATATGATGTTTTGAATAAATCTCATAAAAGATCTAAGAGTCATTTATGTGATATGATTGATGTTTCTACCTAATTAATTTAGTTTTGAGTGGTTTGCCATAGCAAACTTGAAATTAAATTAAAGTTGGATCTTAGCCCATTAAATGTATATTATGCTTGTTTGCATTGGAAGGTGTATAATTTAGTGGGAGCATTTACTTTCAAGTAAATGCATTATACTTCTCATATAATATGTTTACTTATATGTGTTCATATTTTATGTATATCTTTTTGTAGAATAAATGGCATCAAACAATAATCATCATTTGTCACTGCGATCTGTCCTTGAGAAGGAAAAGTTGGAGGAGAATGGTATAAACTATATGGATTGGATCCGTAGCGTGAGAATTGTTCTCAGGCAAGAGGAAAAGTTGTACGTTCTCGAGGAACCTATTCCACCTGAAACTGCTGCCAATGCCACTAGGGCAGTGAGAGATCAATATCTGAAGCACAAGCGTGATTCTACTGATGTTGGTTGCCTCATGCACTCCGCCATGTGCAAGAGCCTTCAAAAGGATCTTTAGCACTTGGGGACAGTTGATCTAAACAATCGACTGATGGAAATGTTCCAAGTTCAAGAAAGGCAAGAAAGGTATAACGCAGTTAAGGCCCTAACCTCATGCAAGATGAGTGAAGGACAAGCTGTTGTTCCTCATGTTATAAAGATGAAGGGCCACATCGAGCATCTTGAAAGGCTCGGTTTTCCAATTAGCTAAGAGTTGGCTACTGACATGATATTGAATTCATTGCCCGAGGGTTTTAGTAATTTCATAATGAACTATAACATGGGGGGCATGAATAAGAACCTTTCCGAGTTAGTTCAAATGTTGAACACTGCGGAAACCAATATTGTCAAGAAGAAAACCGATCAAGTGTTGATGGTTAACAAGGGGAAGGGTTTCAAGGGTAAGGGAAAGGCAAAAGTTGTTAATCCTAAGGCAAATGTTGCCAAACCCAAAGAGGGTGCCAAACCCAAAGAGGCTAAGGCCAAGTCCCAAGAGGACGCAGTCTGCTTCCATTGCAATGAAATTGGACATTGGAGGAGAAACTGCTCAAAATACAAGGAAGCACTGAAGAAGAGCAAAGGAGTTGCTTCGACTTCAGGTATCTTTGTTATAGATATATTCCTATCTACTTCTAGTTCTTGGGTATTGGATACCGGATGTGTAACTCACATTTTTTAAATGTGCAGGGTCTAAAGAACAGAAGGATGCTTAAGGAAGGCGAAGTGGACCTACGTGTGGGGAATGAAGCAAGAGTTACTGCATTAGCCGTAGGAACTTATGAAGTTACTTTACCTAGTGGACTAATACTTGTTTTGAACAATTGTTATTACGTTCCAGCTTTAAGTAGGAATATTATTTCAATTTCATGTTTGGATAATGAAGGTTTTAATTGTCGTATATGTGATAAGAAGTTTTCCATTTACAAGAGTGATATGCATTATTGTACTGCTATTTCATTCAATGGCCTTTATATCCTTGATGTTGAAAGTTGTGATAATGATGTCTATAACATTAACAAGAGATCTAAACCCAATGAAGTAAACCACACTTACTTATGGCATTGTCGTCTTGGCCATATAAATGAGAAACGCATTTCTAAACTCCACAAAGATGGATTTTTAGACTCACATGATTATGAATCATATGAGACATGTGAATCTTGTTTACTTGGCAAGATGACCAAGGACCCATTTACCAAAACTGGTGAAAGGGCGAGCGACTTATTAGGCCTCATACATACCGATGTATGTGGACCTATGAGTAGCAATGCTAGGGGAGGATTTCAGTACTTCATAACAATCACTGATGATTATAGTAGATTTGGATATGTTTATCTAATGAAACATAAAAGTGAATCGTTTGAGATATTTCGAATATTTCAAAATGAGGTGCAAAATAAACTTGGCAAAACTATTAAAGTACTTCGATCTGATCGAGGTGGTGAATATTTGAGCCAAGAATTTGACAGTCATCTTAAGAGTTGTGGAATCGTTTCAGAACTCTCTCTACCCGGAACACCACAATGGAATGGTGTGTCTGAGAGGAAGAATAGAACCTTGTTGGACATGGTTCGTTCTATGATGAGTCAAGTTGAGCTTCCTTTATCCTTTTGGGGACATGCACTAGAAACTGCTGCTTTCACTATAAACAGAGTTCCTACCAAATCGGTTCAAAAGACCCCAATGAGATGTGGCATGGAAGAAAACCTAGTTTGTCTTTCATGAAGATTTGGGGTTGCGATGCATATGTCAAGAAGCTAACTTCTGACAAGCTAGCACCTAAGTCTGATAAATGTATTTTCGTGGGTTATCCTAAGGAAACTAAAGGATACTATTTCTACAATCGAAACGAGAACAAAGTGTTTGTTGCTCGAAATAGTACTTTCTTAGAAAAGGAGTTTCTTCGCAAAGGAACCAGTGGGAGTAAAATAGATCTCGAAGAAATTCGAGGACCCAAAAACAACATTGAACCAATGGTAGAAACTGAACCAAGTTCACAAGGAGTTGTGGAACCGGTTCAAGATGCACAAGTCCTTCGCCGAAGTGGTAGGTCACGATCCGAACCCGAGAGATATGGATTTTTCGTTACGGAAAGTGATGAAGTGGAGTTAATCGAAAACGATGAACCTACTTGCTATCAAGAGGCGATATCCGCTCCTGATTCGGAAAAATGGCAAGAGGCCATGGAGTCCGAATTACAATCCATGGCTGATAATCAAGTTTGAAACTTGATTGATCCACCCGAAGGTGTAAAAACTATAGGGTGCAAATGGGTCTTCAAGAAAAAGATCGACATGGATGGGAAGGTGCATACTTATAAGGCTAGGCTTGTAGCTAAGGGATATAGGCAGATTCATGACATCGACTATGATGAAACCTTTTCGCCTGTAGCTATGCTTAAGTCTATTAGAATTTTAATTGCCATAGCCGCATATTATGACTATGAGATATGGCAAATGGATGTCAAGAAAGCTTTCCTAAATGGGAAGTTACTTGAGGATGTATACATGATACAACCTGGAGGTTTTGTCAGTCCAAAAAATTCTAACAAGGTGTGTAAGTTGCAAAGATCCATTTATGGATTGAAGCAAGCTTCTAGGAGTTGGAATCTACGTTTTGATGAAGCAATCAAAGAGTTCGGCTTTATCAAGAACGAAGATGAACCTTGTGTATACAAGAAAATTAGTGGGAGCGTAGCACTATTTCTAGTGTTGTATGTCGATGATATCTTACTCATTGGAAATGACGTTTCTGCACTACAGACTGTCAAGTCTTGGTTGGGAAAGTGCTTTTCGATGAAAGATATGGGCGAAGCTGCATATATCCTTGGTATCAAGATCTATAGGGATAGATCTAAAAGGATGATTGGTTTAAGTCAAAGTACTTACATTGACAAGGTTCTTAGAAGATTTCAAATGGAAAATTTTAAAAGAGAAAACTTGCCAATTTTGCATGGCATATCTCTTAGCAAGGCTCACAGTCCTAAGACTAATGATGAGCGAAAGAGAATGAATGGTATTCCATATGCTTCGGCAATTGGGTCTATCATGTATGCTATGTTAAGTACTAGACCCGATCTCTCGTGTGCTCTAAGCATGACGAGTAGGTACCAATCGGATCCCGGCGAACCACATTGGATAACAGTCAAGAATATCCTCAAGTACTTACGAAGAACTAAGGATGTATTCTTGGTCTTTGGAAGAATGGAAGAAGATCTTGTAGTTAAAGGCTACACAGATGCTAGCTTCCAAATCGACAAAGATGATTTCAGATCGCAGACAGGATTTTTGTTTACGCTGAATGGAGGCACTGTGAGTTGGAAAAGTTTCAAGCAAAGTACCGTCGCTGATTCTACAACCAAAGCTGAGTACATAGCAGCATCTGATGCAGCTAAGGAAGCCGTTTTGGATCAAAAAGTTCATTAGTGATTTGGAAGTCGTTCCAAGCATCAAAGACCCTATTGAACTTTACTGTGACAATAATGGTGCCATTTCACAAGCAAAGGAACCAAGGTCACATCAGAGATCCAAACACATACTTCGATGTTTCCACATTATCCGAGAGATATGTGAAAGGGGAGATGTAAAGATATGCAGAGTAGACACTGATGACAACGTGGCGGACCCATTAACTAAGGCTCTCTCGCAAGCTAAGCATGATGGTCATGTTAGGTCCATGGGTATTCGATACATTGGAGATTGAGCCTAGTGCAAGTGGGAGACTGTTAGTGTTATGCCCTAGGCCTATAGTTGATAGACTTATGTGTTGACATTATTTATTATTATATGAAAAAGTTTATTATTTGATTATTATATGTTTTGCATATTTATCTGTAATAATCTCCGTCCCTAATAATTAAGTGAATAATTAGTATAAATGTTAATGGATAATTATATGATGATTATATGCATAGAGATGCACATTAAATTTATGGGTACTTGTTAGAGAACAATTGACTAGACTTGACCCATATGAGATTTATGTCATGGTCAAATGTCATAATTAAATCTCATATGGTCACTTCATTTAGTTCCTAGACCTGAGATTATCATAACCTTACATATGATGAAAGTCATGTTTGATTTTAGTCAAACGATATCTTAACACGATATCTATAAAGGCTATCTTTGGCATGATCGGATTCATGATGGAAAGGATGATAAGTCAAGATGGAATTTGTCCCACGAAAGAGAGATGTTTTGCTTGGGCCCCTCGATGAGTAATAATGATGAAAGTGTATGGCCATACCCCAATGTGATTGGATTATCATTATACTCAAGATCGAGAAATCATTGAACAAATATAAGTTGACGAGGACCATGACTTGTGTTCAATATAACATTGTGAGATAAAGAGAGAAATGGAAGACTACCATTGAAAACGTGAACTCTTATGTTATATTATTTGGGTAGACGTAATGGCTTGCTAGAGTCCACTTATGTTTTATGAGGGTCGATATGATCGAACTCATTGCCAACATAATATAATCCTATTGGGTCACACACAACTAGAATGAATTGATTAAACCAGAGGAAGAATGATTGAGATTCCTGATGTGGCATATGTTATCGCGCGACACAACTTGGCCATGGGCTTCGTGTGGTCGTGCGACATCATAAGTCTAAGGCGGTTTTGACAGACAGTTTTCTAATTTGATTAGGAAACATATAACAATACTATTGTAGTATAAATATAAGGTCTGTGAAACCCTAAAGGTCTACCCGAATTTCTGAAAAGAAAATCACAACAAAATTCTCAATATTCTTCAAGGTTTATGATCTAGCAATCTTCAAGAAGTCGTTCTTGGTTCATTCGAAGGTGTGGATACCAAAAGAGGGTCTTCGCTCGTTCAACGATCAAGGCCTGGAGTTCGAAGTTTGTATTCAGAATCACATCAATACATTGTTCGATAGCTCAAGAACGGAAAGCGTTCAAGGTTGGTTATTTCTATCTCATAGAATTCAATTTAATTGTATAGAACGGATCCTAGACTCTTGGGTTTTATGTTATTAGATGCTTAATTCCGCCGCGTATGTACCCGTAAAACCCAACAATAATTGGTTTGAGTCAAAGTACCTACATTGACAAGGTTCTTAGAAGATTCAAAATGGAAAATTCTAAGAGAGGAAACTTGCCAATGGGTCATGGTGTTACTCTTAGTAAGACTCAGTGTTCTAAGACAACTGATAGCAAAAGAGCATGAATGAAGTTTCATACGCTTTGGCAATTGGATCTATCATGTACGCTATAATTTGTACTAGACCCGACGTCTCGTATGCTTTGAGCATGATGAGTCGATACCAATATGATCCTGGTGAGAACCATTGGATGGCAGTCAAGACGATCCTAACGTACTTAAGAAGGACTAAGGATGCGTTCTTGGTATTTGGAGGGATGGAAGAAGATCTTGTTGTAAGAGGTTACACAGATGCTAGCTTCCAAACCGACAAGGATGATTTTCGATCGCAGTTGGGATTTATGTTTATGCTTAATGAAGGTGTGATATGTTGGAAGAGTTCCAAGCAGAGTACTATTGCCGATTCTACTACTGAGGCCGAATATATAGTGACATCCGATGCAGCTAAGGAGGCGATTTGGATCAAGAAGTTCATTAGTGACTTGAAAGTTGTTCCAAGTATCACTAATCTGGTGGAACTTTATTGTGACAAAAATGGTGCCATTGCACAAGCAAAGGAACCAAGGTCACATCAACGATCCAAACATATACTTAGACGTTTCCATCTCATTCAAGAGTTCATTGATCGGGGAGACGTTAAGATATGCAAAGTATCAATCGATGATAACATTGGGGATCCACTTACAATGCCCCTCGCACAAGCTAAGCATGATGGTCATATGAGGTCCATGGGTATTAGATACATAGATGGAGCCTAGTGCAAGTGGGAGATTGTTGGTGTAATGCCCTAGGCTATAGTTATGTTTAACTTGAACCGTTATGTATCATCTTTATCATTTATTATAGAGCGTGTTTATTCAGTTCATTATATGTTTTTCATGTTTATTATATTGAACTGCGTCCCTAGTTGTTATGAACAACTAGTATAAGTTGGTAATGGATAATCATAGAAATGATTATATGCATGGAGATGCACATTATGACGCGCCCCGACCCGTAGACCTACTTGGCCACATGTCGAGACATGTACTGAAGACGCCTTTTAAAGAAAAATTTTTGAAATGTACTTTTTAAAAGGTTCACTTTATACACCTGTTTAACATTTAAAAACTTTACCAACTTACTAAATAAAATTTAACCATTTAAATTCAACTTAACTCACTCCACATTCAAACCATTTACAAATCACACACTTATTTACAAACCAAGGAACCTAGTTTCCAAATGAAAAATATTTACAAAACCATTTAAAAGTGCAAAATAAGGATAACATTAAGACTAGGAATACTACCCAAGGTCATACATTTACATAATGTATCCTTACCAAACCTTCCTCACAAACCAACTTGGCGCACTCTCAATGCGTCCTAGCCCTGGCCCGGCTCTATCTAAGAAAACAGTGAAAGGACGGGGTGAGAAAAGTCTCAGCAAGTTATTATATATGCAATCACATTAAGAAGCATATAACAATAAGTCATGTATATCACGTTGTCTCACACCAAGAAAGATATAGACATACATACAAATAGCCATTAAGTGCCATACTATAACACTTAGAAGGATACTGAGCCAAGGTTTCATCCTCAAAAGGATATCCCGATCCAACCAGCAACAGTTGTTGAAGAAGCGGTTCCGAAATCAATCATAGAACAATAAACAGGGAGTATGACATAAAGTCATACCCAAATGTGCGACTAGACATCACCCATAAAAGGGGAAGCTAGCCTACTACCCAAACCATGGCCAATGGATGGGAAACTTGGGAACCCAGTGTATGGATTATAACGAACTCGGCTCGGTGCCATTATAATTCCATACACTGCCCAACCAACAAATAAGTACCAGCTGGACTTTAAACAGAAGCACAGTACTACATACTTGCTTACTATAAATAATTATTCCAAAGTAGGGAATCATACAAGCATAGCATATAAAAATGACAGCAACGGATAACAAGTATCAACTAAGGGTAGCATGAAGGCTAAATCATCCTTGAACCAATGCCATGAACTTAGGATTCCAAAGTAGGGAACCCTAATCGACCATGTCACAAATATGTTAAACAATGTATAAGGTGTAACACATACGGACTACACACTTATTATAGTCATTCAAGGATGTATCAACACTAGTATAATGAGAATACCCAAGTTAGGTTCAATAGATCCAACCTACTTTAATCAATCATATAAACATTTTCAAATGATCACAATGGAAATGTAAATACTTCATTTTGTTATTCATACCTTGTACTTGGATTGTAGTGTTCCATTGGTTGAAATATAAGTGGTAAAATTGAACCTACATAGCTTTGAAATTCATTTCTCAAAACTGGTCAGGGCACGACTCGTGCCCCTTTGATACCCCCTATGGGGCACGACTCGTGCTCCTTTGATACTGTGGGCGCCTCCCAACTCCCGGACCTATAAATCGTGTCACGGGATGGAGGGTCCCAAAGTATACCATTTACAAAAAAAAACTTTTCTTTTCTTTTAACTTGAAAAGTGCACAACACATTTTAAAAACCATTTCAAAATAACCTCTCTACTCAGAGGCAATCTGTAAACCTGTTTTCAAACCAAACACAACCTGTTTTAACAAAATATACAACTAGAAAGGCTATACACAAGCCAACCAAACAAAACCCAAGTTTAAGTTACTTACAACACGACACAAATGAAACATGTTGCAAGACTTTATATACAATACATTCCCCAAAAGAATAACAACCAAACACAACCCCAACTCCCAAAAGAACTCGTACCCTGACAACCCAAAAGGAGTCCAAACTCTTCCCCGGCCTCACTGGTCCGGTCCACCTGTCTCAGCGGAATCTAAAACAGTAAAGGGAGAAGGGGTGAGATAAAATCTCAGCAAGTCATTATGTATGCAACAATATGCCATACAATATGCAACACATAAACAGGTTACTCACATTGGAAAACAGTAAACACATTACGTTACCTTTTCCTTCTGACCAATAAGTCATATACAATGCAACATACAATCAAGTTGCTCAATAACACATTGGGAAACAGTAAACACATTACGTTACCTTTCCCTTACCATTCCCATCTGAATCATATGTAGTACAACGGTGGGAGGGATACTCCGCTCTCGTGAAATGCTAGTGCTTATTCACGTCTTATACGACCTCAACAGAGATCCATATAAGTTATCAGCATTCATATGGCATGACTGCACATATCCATAGAAGCTGCGCACCCCCAGACCGTGGCCACAGACGGGGGAGAGGTCACAGGTATAAGGCAATCAAAACAACTTATGAAATATCTTCTCACAAGTGTTGGGATCCCATATACTCCCACAATATTCAGCTGATACCATCATAGTCAAGTACATAACAGTTACTTGAACATAAGTCCACCCTATGGGACATCAATATACATAACATGGAACTGTAACTCATGTTAAATCAATCACAGTAGTGCACATGTATTTCAACACTATTGAATAACAACAATGCAATGACATGGTATTGATTACTCATGCTCAACCCAAGAAACTGTGCAACAAGTATTTGAACACTTTGTACACAATCAACTATGAACAAGTAAGCACTTATGTCACCAAGTATATCACATAAGTCTTACATAATCAATTCATACTATGGAAATTAGAAACAGGGTGTTCAACTCCTGTCTAACGAACACAGTAGTGCAACTTCTTATTTAAGGCACTATATAAGCCAAGGACCTTGCACAAGTCACGATGTAGGGGTAAAACAACATATAACCAGCCCTACACAATCTCTATACAACATTGAACAACTTCCCTTTAGGGTTCAAGTTAAAAAAAAACCAAGTTTTATAACATTTGGTTCAATGGTCAAAAACTGCCTTTCAAGCAAGTTCACGACCACTTTTAAAGCACTTCCCGTTATCCAATTGGCCCATTTCAAATTCCCTAATGTAGTACTATATTTGTACTAAATACAGGATCAAAAAGTGTTCCAATCCGAGTTGTTTAGCCTAGGTTTGCAAAGCCTAGAAAATGGACCAAAACTGCAGATTATAAACCTTCAGCAATAAAACTGTCTTTCAAGCAACTTTAGATCAATTTTTAAAGCTCTTGCCAAAACCTTTTTGGACAATTCCAAGTGCTACAATGTTGTACTAAAGTTGTAATACAAGTATGGTTAAAGAGTTATTCAATATACACTCATTAACCTAGGTTTAAAAGCTTGCAAAGGTGCTCACTCAAGGCAGATTTTAGCACGAGTCGTGCAGAAGGTCACGAGTCGTTTCCAGGCCCTGTACGACTGATTCCAAGGCCACGACTGGTGCCTCACGACTCATCAGCATGGTCACGGCTCGTGCTCATGTGCACGAGTCGTGCCCCTCACCTGGAGCCACGAAATTGCAGCAACAACAGCAAGAACATCAGCAATACACAACAACAACAACCCAGTTCTGCCACCTTTGTTCTCAGCTACTTCAAGGCAGTTTTCAGCAGGAATAAACTTGGTTTGGGGACTCTAATATACTCCCTTACAGTCCCATAACACATATATAACATGATTCAATCCCAACCCAAGCCAAGATATCAACTTTTTACCTCTTTATCAACTACCACTGCTCAGTTCATGGTTCTTGAAGTTACAAGCTACAAACTTGTCAACAACCACTCACACAATCATAATAACATCACATAACCATCAATTCACTGGGTATGGACATTTATAAGAAAAGAACACAACAACTTACCTCAAGTTATCTAAATAAAAGGGAAAGAAAGTCACTTCTTCTTGCTCCACTCACTTCCCTTAGCAAAATTTCCAAGTTGGAATGACCACAGATCAAGGACTGAATTCCTATGAATTTTGGTTGATAAACAAGGGTTTGGAGAAGGTTCTTGGCTGGTGGAAGGTTTAAGAAGACTGAGGAAACGTAGTGAGCTTCTTGAAGAAGCTTTCCACAAGATATATATAACACATTTACAAACAAGCTCCTCAAAGTTGAAAATTAACAAAACAACTTCCTTAAGCTTTTTTTTTTTACACGCAAGCTCCTTATAACTTTTTATAGCACTTCAAATTAGAATTCAAGTGTTACCAATGAACTACACCACTTTTCTTTATTTAGACATTATAGCATTAAATCAAGTTATAACATCTCAAAGTCACATAGTTCAACAAAATGGCACAAGATGCACACGTAAGCAATCAAATGACACAAACCAAGGATGATATGCAAGGCATACCCAACCTCACGTGCTTCACATGTAACCAAGAATGTGCCTAGGTTTAGGGTCGTGACACTCACTCCCCCTTAAACAAAATTCGTCCCGAATTTGGACTTAACTTACCTGAATGATCAAACAACTCAGGATACCTCTGACTCATCTCTGATTCCAATTCCCAAGTAGCTTCCTCGATGGTGTGATTCTTCCAAAGAACTTTCACCATGGGAATACTCTTGGTACGCAATTCCCGGACACCGCCTCCAGAATCCGCAAAGGTACCTCAACATAGGTCATATCCGCCTGGACATCCTCAGGAGGAGAACTCAACACATGTGAGGAATCATAACAGTACTTCCTCAACATGGACACATGAAACACATCATGGAGAGAAGAAAGAGAGGGAGGTAGAGCCAAACGATAGGCTAACTCACCTACCTTCTCCAACACCTCAAATGGACCAACAAATCTCGGAGCTAGTTTCCCTTTGTTGCCAAACCTTTTGATCCCCGTTCTAGGTGAGATCTTCAAGAACACCAAGTCACCAACCTGAAAGGATAACTCCCTCCTTCTCGTGTCGGCATAACTCTTCTGGCGACTCTGGGCTGTCCTCAATCTGTCACGGATCACTTTGATCTTCTCAGTTGAGTCCCTAACCAAATCTGGACCCCAAAGTCTAGCCTCTCCAACCTCGTCCCAACACATTGGGGACCTACATTTCCTCCCATACAATGCCTCATATGGTGCCATCTCAATGCTGGACTGGTAGCTATTGTTGTAGGCAAATTCCACTAAAGGCAAATGGTCTTCCCAAGATAACTGGAAGTCCATCACACAAGCTCGTAGCATATCCTCGAGAATCTGAATGGTCCTCTCTGTCTGCCCATCAGTCTGAGGATGAAAGGCTGTACTGAAGCTCAACTTAGATCCCAGGGCCTCATGCAAAGCCCTCTAAAACCGCGAAGTAAATCTCGGATCCCTATCAGAAACAATGTTGACAGGTACTCCATGTAGTCTCACAACCTCACTGATGTACAACTGAGCCAATCTCTCCAAGGAATACTTGGTTGAAACTGGAAGAAAATGAGCTGATTTGGTCAACCGATCCACAATCACCCATATAGCATCCATCTTTCGTGGAGTAGGAGGCAATCCAGTCACGTAATCCATAGAAATGCCCTCCCACTTCCACTCAGGAATATCAAGTGGCTGAAGCAATCCAGCTGGCCTCTGATGCTCCGCTTTAATCTGTTGGCAAGTCAAACACTTTGACACGAACTCTGCAATCTCCTTTTTCATGTCATTCCACCAGTAACCCCGTTTCAGATCCTGATACATCTTGGTGCTTCCTGGATGAATAGAAAATCTGGACTTATGCCCATCCTCTAATACCTGCCTTTTGATTTCTGGGGAAGAAGGTACGCAAATTCTGCCTTTGAAGGTGAGAATTCCATCCCTGTTCAATGAGAACTCCCCAAACTTGCCATCTTGCAATTTCTCCCTGATTTTCTTCGAGTTCATCATCATGCAACCGAGCTTCCATAAGATCTCCATAAAGAGTAGGAACAGCCTCACATTAGCAAACAACAATTCACCACTCACCTCCCGAGATACCAAGGACGACAGATGAACCTTACGGCTAATAGCATCAGCTACCACATTGGCCTTCCCGGATGATAAGAAATAACACAATCATAGTCTTTCGAAGCTCCAACCATCGCCTGCATGCGTTTGTTCAATTCTTTACGAGTAAACAAGTACTTCGTGCTCTTGTGATGCGTGAATATCTCAAACTTTGCCCCATACAAGTAGTGCTTCCACTTATGCAATGCAAACACAATGGGCTAACTCCATATCGTGGGTAGGATAATTGCTCCGCCGGTGATAACTTCCTCGAAGCATACGCAATTACCTTTCCATTCTGCATAAGAACACATCCCAGACCCTCTTTAGAGGCATCACTGAATATAACAAAGTTCTCACAACCTCTGCGGAAGTGTAAGAATAGGAGGCGAAGTCAATCTCTTCTTCGTTCAAGAAACTCGCTTTACACTTTGCATCCCAAACAAATGGTACATCCTTCCTAGTCAATCCGGTTAACGGAGTTGCAATCCTCGAAAATCCTCAATAAATCTTCGATAGTACCCCGCTAAACCAAGGAAACTACGAACCTCTCGTCACGTAGAAAGTGTTTCCGAGTTGACTACGGCCTCAATTTTTGAAGGATCCACCGCAATACCATTGCCGGTTACCACGTGACCCGGAAAAGCAATCTGTTCCACTGTAATTCACACTTTGAACTTTGCAAACAAGCAAGCTTTCTCACGAAGCACAGATAACACTATTCTCAAGTGCCTCTCGTGATCTTCCCTGGATTTTGAGTATACCAGGATATCATCAATAAAAACAACCACAAAATTATCAAGATACGGCTTAAAGATCCTATTCATCATATCCATAAAGACTGCCGGTGCATTGGTCAATCCAAATGGCATAACAAGAAATTCGTAGTGCCCATACCTTGTTCTGAAAGCTGTCTTAGACACATCATCTGGCTTTATCTTCAACTGATGGTATCCGCTACGTAAATCCAACTTAGAATATATAACGGAACCTTGAAGTTGATCAAACAAATCATCAATGTGAGGAAGAGGATATTTGTTCTTAATTGTAGCTTGATTCAATAATGCGTAATCAATACACAATCGTAAAGTACCATCCTTCTTCCTAACAAAATTGAACAACTTTGGTGCTCCCAAGGTGATACACTAGGTCGAATAAAACCCCTATCAAGCAACTCACTGCAGGCTGAAGTTTCAACTCTTTCAACTCAAATGGAGCCATTACAGCTAGGGTGCCTTAGAAATTGGTGAAGTACACGGCAATAAATCAATACAAAACTCCACTTCTCTATCCGGAGGCATACTATACTCGGTTGAGAATACGTCATCGAACTCATTCACAAGCGGCACGGAAGATAACTCGGGAGATTTCCTATTAGAGAGTCTAACACATAAGCCAGGTAACCCTCACACCCCTTAGATAACAACTTTCTAGCCTTTAGTGCAGAAATAACATGAATGCCAAATAAAGATTTATCAAAGCATCAAAGCATAAACAGCACATCGTGCATAGAAAAGGTGACTCGCTTTACTGCACGACAGTCTACCAAGGCATGACAAGAACTCAACCAGTCCATGCCTAAAATAACATCAAAATCTCGGATTGGTAACTCGACCAAATCCACTGGCAATACATGCCCATAAATAATGACCTCACAGCCATGATAGATCAGAGAGGATTCGAGGTGCTCTCCCACAGGAGTAGAAACCTCTAGCACATAAGGTAATAACATAGGCAACTTATGCAATGTAAATGCAAAATGAGATGCCACATATGAATGAGACGATCCAGGGTCGATAAGAACACGAGCCCTGACCCCTGAGACAGGGACAATACCTCTAATCACTGCCGTAGGATCTACCTCACCTCGGCCTAAGGCAAACACTCTGCCTTGCACTTTCTCTTTAAGTTTTCCCTCTACATCTCTTTTCACTCCACCTCTGGGCTGATCACCTTACTGTTTACCACCCGGAGCTTGCCCCTTTTTGAATTTAGGACAATCCTTCTTGAAATGACCCATTTCACCACAGTTCAAACATTTACCCTGCTTCCTCCAACAGTTGTCTTCTGAATGCCCAATCCTCTTACAAAAGTTGCAAACAGTTCCAAATTGACGGGATACAGGCCTTGTTGAGACTGTAACTGTACCTCCCTTGGCTACTCCAGCAACTGAAGCTTTAGGTTCAATCTTGCCTTGCCCTGAACTCTGGCCTTGAGACTTACCCTTACTTCCACTTGCTTCGGATTTACCCTTATGTTCATCAATGTCATTCTCAATTCTGTAGGCCATATTAACTGCCGCCTGGTAGGTAGGAAAGTCATGAGTTAGCAACTGTTTCCTGAATTCCAACCTCAACCCTTTAACGAACCTGTATACCCTCCTGCTTTCATCTGGCACAAGATGTTGGCAATACCTCGATAACTCTGTGAATTTTGCAGAATATTGGGCTACTGTCAATGCCCCCTGCTCAAGCTTTAGGAACTCCACCTCTTTCTTGTCTTTGGTAATCACAGGAATGAAGTGTTCCTTGAATTTTCCAACAAAGTTCTCCCAAGTCTGGGGCGTATGATCCCGCTCCTAGCTTTCTTTAAGGATCTGCCACCAATGTTCTGCCGGACCCTCAAGCTTAAACACTGCACATCTGACCTTTTCTTCGTCTGTGCTTTCCATTGCAATAAAATTTTTGGTCATAGCCTCCAACCATCTCTCAGCTATCTGCAGATCTGGATCTCCGTTGAAGCTTGGTGGAGACAATTTGATAAACTTTTCTAGGCCCTGTGTTGGCCTTACCTCAGGTTGATGCTGTGCTCTACCCTGAGCTGCCATAGTCTGGAGGAAAGTCTGAAACATTGCCATCATCTCAGCATTAGGACCTCCCCCAACCCCCTGATCACCCGTATTTCCCTGCTGGTCACCACCAATTCCAGCCATTACACTGATCCCTGCAGGAAACACTCGGCGTCGAGATATCACACACTCCCCTTAGACTAGACATCTACCCTTGACTCTAGCCAAAGCTACGATACCAAGCGTGGGCGCCTCCCAACTCCTGGACCTATAAATCGTGTCACAGGATGGAGGGTCCCAAAATATACCATTTCAAAAAAAAACTTTTCTTTTCTTTTTAACTTGAAAAGTGCCTGACACATTTTAAAAACCATTTCAAAATAACCTCTCTACTCAGAGGCAATATGTAAACCTGTTTTCAAACCAAACACAACCTGTTTTAACAAAATATACAACTAGAAAGGCTATACACAAGCCAACCAAACACAACCCAAGTTTAAGTTACTTACAACACGACACAAATGAAACATGTTGCAAGACTTTATATACAATACATTCCCCAAAAGAATAACAACCAAACACAACCCCAATTCCCAAAAGAACTCGTACCCTGACAACCCAAAAGGAGTCCAAACTCTTCCCCGGCCTCACTGGTCCGGTCCACCTGTCTCAGCGGGATCTAAAACAGTAAAGGGAGAAGGGGTGAGATAAAATCTCAGCAAGTCATTATGTATGCAACAATATGCCATACAATATGCAACACATAAATAGGTTGCTCACATTGGAAAACAGTAAACACATTACGTTACCTTTTCCTTCTGACCAATAAGTCATATACAATGCAACATACAATCAAGTTGCTCAATAACACATTGGGAAACAGTAAACACATTACGTTACCTTTCCCTTACCATTCCCATCTGAATCATATGTAGTACAACGGTGGGAGGGATACTCCGCTCTCGTGAAATGCTAGTGCTTATTCACGTCTTATACGACCTCAACAGAGATCCATATAAGTTATCAGCATTCATATGGCATGACTGCACATATCCATAGAAGCTGCGCACCCCCAGACCGTGGCCACAGACGGGGGAGAGGTCACAGGTATAAGGCAATCAAAACAACTTATGAAATAGCTTCTCACAAGTGTTGGGATCCCATATACCCCCACAATATTCAGCTGATACCATCATAGTCAAGTACATAACAGTTACTTGAACATAAGTCCACCCTATGGGACATCAATATACATAACATGGAACTGTAACTCATGTTAAATCAATCACAATAGTGCACATGTATTTCAACACTATTGAATAACAACAATGCAATGACATGGTATTGATTACTCATTCTCAACCCAAGAAACTGTGCAACAAGTATTTGAACACTTTGTACACAATCAACTATGAACAAGTAAGCACTTATGTCACCAAGTATATCACATAAGTCTTACATAATCAATTCATACTATGGAAATTAGAAACAGGGTGTTCAACTCCTGTCTAACGAACACAGTAGTGCAACTTCTTATTTAAGGCACTATATAAGCCAAGGACCTTGCACAAGTCACGATGTAGGGGTAAAACAACATATAACCAGCCCTACACAATCTATATACAACATTGAACAACTTCCCTTTAGGGTTCAAGTTCAAAAAAAACCAAGTTTTATAACATTTGGTTTAATGGTCAAAAACTGCCTTTCAAGCAAGTTCACGACCACTTTTAAAGCACTTCCCGTTATCCAATTGGCCCATTTCAAATTCCCTAATGTAGTATTATATTTGCACTAAATACAGGATCAAAAAGTGTTCCAATCCGAGTTGTTTAGCCTAGGTTTGCAAAGCCTAGAAAATGGACCAAAACTGCAGATTATAAACCTTCAGCAATAAAACTGTCTTTCAAGCAACTTTAGATCAATTTTTAAAGCTCTTGCCAAAACCTTTTTGGACAATTCCAAGTGCTACAATGTTGTACTAAAGTTTTAATACAAGTGTGGTTAAAGAGTTATTCAATCTACACTCATTAACCTAGGTTTAAAAGCTTGCAAAGGTGCTCACTCAAGGCAGATTTTAGCACGAGTCGTGCAGAAGGTCACGAGTCGTTTCCAGGCCCTGTACGACTGATTCCAAGGCCACGACTGGTGCCTCACGACTCATCAGCATGGTCACGACTCGTGCTCATGTGCACGAGTCGTGCCCCTCACCTGGAGCCACGAAATTGCAGCAACAACAGCAAGAACATCAGCAATACACAACAACAACAACCCAGTTCTGCCACCTTTGTTCTCAGCTACTTCAAGGCAGTTTTCAGCAGGAATAAACTTGGTTTGGGGACTCTAATATACTCCCTTACAGTCCCATAACACATATATAACATGATTCAATCCCAACCCAAGCCAAGATATCAACTTTTTACCTCTTTATCAACTACCACTGCTCAGTTCATGGTTCTTGAAGTTACAAGCTACAAACTTGTCAACAACCACTCACACAATCATAATAACATCACATAACCATCAATTCACTGGGTATGGACATTTATTAGAAAAGAACACAACAACTTACCTCAAGTTATCTAAATAAAAGGGAAAGAAAGTCACTTCTTCTTGCTCCACTCACTTCCCTTAGCAAAATTTCCAAGTTGGAATGACCACAGATCAAGGACTGAATTTCTATGAATTTTGGTTGATAAACAAGGGTTTGGAGAAGCTTCTTGGCTGGTGGAAGGTTTAAGAAGACTGAGGAAACGTAGTGTGTTGGAACAAAAACGATCCATCAAACCATGAACCGACTCACAACTAGATTAAGAATGAGAAGAAGATGAAGACGGAAGCGTGTACCTTGTGATTCCATGATTGTTCTTAGTTTTGTTCTTGAGTAGAAGAAGGAAGTAGGGAGATAGTACTTCGAAGTAGGGAAGAGTAGATCTTCTAAATGATAGTGCCCACACTTGATCTTCTTAGTGAATAAAGAGAAGATTTGTGACTGAATTTAGTGAATGAATAAGTGTCTCTAAATGGCTGATGGATAGCCTTTATATAGATAGAGAAGGGGCACTTCATTTAGGGACTACACCCTTTCATAAAGATGATGGTGTGAAGTTACCATTATGCCCATCATTTAATGGTACTTACACCTAATGGAATTCTACACATTTTGTCTATACTTTAACATTATTAAATGATTATAACAAATGGAATTAAATAACACATATTAATTAATCCATGTTCTAACAATCTCCCACTTGGATTAATATTAATATGTATCTTTTACTAAATAAATTCCTTAATCATTTATAACATGAATGACAACCCTTATGTGCACGTTTATTGTCATCCAACACAATCCCGTCCATTAGTCTTATAAGTATAGGGACTAAAGGGGCAGTCGTTGTAATTGATTCGCAACTAAACCCACATTAATCACATATATATATCCAACTAAATGACATAGATTAAGTATATATATGTAGCATGGAATATTAATGAATATATATGAAGAATGCATATATATATATTCTCCAACTAGTCCTACTTAACCAAATGAGATCAATATAAATAAAAACAACACAAAGAAATAGAAAACAACACAAACTCCCACTGATTTAAGCATTATCAAAATTGTTTCACCCATATGAGCAGTATGCTCGTGAAACATCAAAAGAGATTACGCTTTACAAAATGGATCCAATAACATGGAGTTTGATCCTATAAGTTGTATATCTATTTGTTCATTTTATACTTATTTCTCTTCAACAAGAGACATAACCATATGATGTCTTTCGACATCTTTGCATCCATTAAAACATAATCGGAATACTTAATGATCTCAAAAAAAAATGATCCGATTTTATATACATAAGCATGTAGTTTAATGTTTTATAGGTACTTCATCATTCTTTTGGATGCGACTTAATGTTCTTCTTTCCGAATTGCTTTGGTATTGACCAAGCATCCCAATAATAAATACAAGGTGCGTACGAGTACGGACTTGCGCATACATTAAGCTTCCTCTTGCCGGTGCATAAGGGATATTTTCCGTATACTTGGATTTAAAATTAATCTTTAGGACATTTACTTTAAACCGAATTTATCTCCCTTAGAGACGGGGTGTCATGTGGTTTACAATTTTCCATGCTAAACCTTTGTAATACCTTCTCTATATAGCTCTTTTGTGATAATTCCAAAATACCTCGTGAATGATCACGATGAATTTGGATTCCCAATACAAAAGATGCCTTACCAAGATCTTTCATCTCAAATTTGTTTGAGAAATTTCTTAGTTTTTAGAAGGTCCTTATCATTACTAGCAAGAAAAATATCATTCAAATATCATCCACATATAAGACCAAAATAATAAATCTACTCCCACTGAACTTATGGTACACACAATCTTCACCAAGATTCATTTCAAAGCCAAATGAAAGAATAACTTGGTTAAATTTTAAGTACCATTGACGAGATGCTTGCTTAAGCCCATAAATGGATTTCTTAAGTTTACAAACCAGTTGACTAGTTTGATCCGAATTAGTCACCATTTCTGGTTTCTTCATATAGATAGTTTCCTCAATTTTGCCATTGAGAAAAGCTGTCTTAACATCCATTTGATGAAGCTCAAGATCATAATGTGCCACTAATGTCATAATGATCATAAAAGAGGTTTTAGAAAATATCGGAAAAATATTTCTTTATAATCAATGCCTTCCTTTTGAGTAAATCCATTAGCAACAAGACGTGCATTATATCTTTCCATATTACCTTGCTAATCCATATTGGTTTTAAATATCAATTTATAACCAATAGGTTTTACACCTTCAGGTAATGGGAAAAGATCCCAAATGTCATTGTCTTTTATTGATTTTAACTCCTCATTAATGGCATTGATCTACTTATGAGAATTAGAACTATTAATGGCTTCATGGAAGGTGATTAGATCATCTCCCACTAAACCTAAGGTGTCCTCATTCTCCGCAAGATACATATCATAAATATCCGAAATAGAACTTCTTCTTTCTCTAGTAGATCTCCTTAAGGGCACCGGTTCATCCTCATTTTGAGGTTGTTGAATTTCATTATGTCCAACATTCTCATGTTGTCCGTTATTTACGGGAGTCTTTATATTATTTTGAATTGTATGTTCTTTGTTGAATTTCAGGTACAATTACTTGATTTCCAACAAGAACTAAAGTTTGAGAAATAAAGAGTGGTTCCTCTAACTCTTCAAATTCAAAATCATTACTATTTCTCCCACTAAATTCAACATACTCAAGGAACCTAACATTGCCAGTCTCGAAAAATGTTCTAGTTTTCGGGTCATAAAATTTATATCCCCTAGATCTCTCGGCATACCCTACAAAATAGCTACTAACAGTATTAAGGTCCAGTTTGCCCTTATTAGGCCTATAAGGTCTAGCTTCTGCTGGACACCCCCATACATGAAGATGATTTAAGGACGGTTTCTTATTCGTCCATAACTCATAAGGGGTTTTGTCGATAGCTTTTGAAGGTGCTCTATTGAGAATATAAGCTGCGGTTTTTAATGCTTCGCCCATAATGAGTGAGGTAAAGAAGTACAAGAAAACATACTTCTTACCATATCCTTAAGGATTTATGTCTCTCCAATATACTATGCTAGGTTTACCCGACATGGTGTAGTGAGGGACAATCCTACACTCTTCAAAATAGCGAATATAAAGGACCCGGACGTTATTCACCCAATACGTTATACCGTTCGTAGTTTTTACTACCATGATCGGATTTAACGTTCTTAATAGTCTTTCTTATGCCTTAAAAGACTTGAAAACGACCAATGATTGAAACTTTACATGAAGAAAATAATGTATCCATAACGAGAGTAATCATCCATGAACGTAATGAAATATTGTTGACCATTCCATGAATGGTTAATGAATGGTCCACAAATGTCCATATGAATTAGTTCCAAGACGTTTGATACTCTCAAAATTCTATTTCCTTTAATGTTTGTAAATTTATTCTTTAAAACACTTTAACGCAAAAGTTTTATCCGGAGTATCAAGTTGTTTTTTTTTAGAATTCCCTCCGACATAAGCTTTATCAATTCTCCCTTTGAAGATATGACCCAAACGCCTATGTCATAGAATACAAGAATTTTCACTTGATAACTTTTGCTTAGTGCCTTTAGTTTTGGTTTCATTATTATGGGACTCATTAATAGTATTTACTGTTTGAAGTAAATAAAATTGTCATTGTTAAGATAAAGTACTAATACCGACAACCTCGAAATTGAAAATAAGATCACATTTATTATTACCAAATGAACAGGAATAACCTTCCCGATCTAATACTGTGACTGATATCAAATTCCGCCTAAATGACGGTACAATAAATGTATTATTTAATACAAAATAATAGCCAGTACTTAACAAAAATCCCTATGCCTATAACTTAAACCGGATTTCCAGCTTCCATATAGATGTATTTCTCATCTTCACTGGGGATTCGGTAATTGCAACCACTGCATACATGAACTAATGTGAGTTGTTGAAACCAAATACAACCACTATGTATATTAAGGAATTGAAACCAAATTTGCCTTAGTACAAACAAGACCAAATGACATACCATCCACGAATTCGCCATTTGCGATACTTATGGTAGTCGTTCTTCATGCGAGTAAGGTCCTTGCAAAAGAAGCATTTCTTGACTTTATGATCCTTAAATGATCCCTTATGCTTCTTACTTGCAACCGCAATTTCCTTCCCTCTTCTCTTAATCCCACAAGAAGAAGTAAATGCTGAGTGAGTACTTTCTAATTTAAGATATTTCATCCTATCTTCCTCTAATGTCATATGTGAAAGTAATTCATTAATATTCCACTTGTACTTTCGACATTTATATGTCACCTCAAAAGGACCAAATTGAGGAGGAAGATAGATCAAAACTAAGTGCACGAGCAAATCTTCCGAAATCTCTAACTTAAGTGCCTTTAGTTTGATCGAAAGATGAAATAATTCAATAATGTACTCCCTAAGATTTTCTTCACCCTTGTATCGAATGGAAACAAGTTTCCACAAGAATTCAAGAAAAATCTCAGCATTTTCTATCTCCGAGACCTTGTCCAAAAATGTCTACGAAGCGCATTTTCCATGATCATTAGACTCACGCGGTTGGACCGTTCCCATTGCTCAACATTTTCCGTTCTATAACGGAATTTCCTTTAGAGAGAGCGGCGGGACTTGATTCCCTAATGCGTGATCGATGTCCATATTGCCTAAGATCATCGTTATATTATTTTTCCAAGTTTTAAGTTTAGTCCCGGTAAGCAAAAGGTACATCATTTATAGCGTGAGTTACGGATGAAGCATTAATCAAATCTGAAGGAGAAGAACAAGAATGAAACAAAACATATATAAGAAACTACACAATGATTAATTATATCAAATGAATTCCATCAAAATAAAAGATAATCAATATGACATCAAGACTAATCTTTGGATTGCGAATTGACTCACAATTTGATTTATCTTAAGGTAAACAAATAGCTTAAACAACACACTTTAAATACTTGCCTTCCTTTGGGCCGGATCAAGTACAAAAAGTGTCCTAAAGTTTAAGGTACTTGTTCCCCGGCAATAAAGAATATAAACAATTCACTTTATACACCCGCCTTACTTTAGGATGGTTCACAGCATTTAAAATGACCAAAAGTTTAGTTCAATTATTACCCCATGAATGTAAATACTTAGTCAACAACAAGGTCTCCTTTGGGAAACAAGCATGTTATCACATATCAATATTTACATTCATCTTTTAACAAGTTTGAATTTAATTAACAAGGTCTCCTTTGGGAAACAAGCATGTTAATTATGTCCAAAATGTTAAGGATATAATTAATCGGAAACAAAAGGCCTTAAGGTTATTTCTGAAAATTTAAAGGGTAAATAAATAAGTGAAATTTATCATTAAAAGATAGTATCCTTTTGTTCTACCCGTCCATTCTTAAAGTTCGATAACTCTAAGAACCGCCGAAGCGCGACTGGTGTCCAGATACTATAATTTACTAACAAATTATCACAAAAGACCAAAAGGGTATGAATGACCAAAAAAAAATTGCAGTTCTATAAACATTGAAGCTTCTGCACACATGGACGGCCGCGCAGGTCAAGGTGGGCGACCGCCCAAGCTTCAATTCCACAAATTTTAAAGTCGCTGTACACATGGGCGACCGCCCAGGTCAAGATGGGCGACCGCCCAAGCTGCATTTCACAGGCATTGAAGTTACTGTACACATGGGCGACCGCCCAGATCAAGATGGGCGACCGCCCATGTGCCCAGTACCCAGATTTGACGAAAAGTCACCATTTTTAACACCCTTTTATGAACAGTTTTGAACCCTTTTATGAACAGTTTTGAACCAAATAGAGAGAGTCATACCATACCAGGACAACGAGACATAACATCCAATACCCTTTAGACTATCAATTCTTAACTTAATGGTGAATAATTATTCAACCAAAGCAAGTAGATCCTTATACTCACATCACATTTTTAAATGTGTGGCTATACATTTGAACAAACTCACAACGCATCACATGATGGTGGCTATGTCCAAAATAGGATAATCTTACATTAAGAATTGAAAGCCTTGAGTAAACCAAAATCAGAAATAGAATGAAGTTTATGAATATAATACTCTTAGACAAGATGAGTATCATGAACAATAACAAAAACTAAATGAAATCATACAAGAATTAAAGCATAAGGCTTTATAAGAATTTCAAACTCAATCTAGTATATGAGTAGGCTCTGATACCAATTGTTGGAACAAAAACGATCCATCAAACCATGAACCGACTCACAACTAGATTAAGAATGAGAAGAAGATGAAGACGGAAGCGTGTACCTTGTGATTCCATGATTGTTCTTAGTTTTGTTCTTGAGTAGAAGAAGGAAGTAGGGAGATAGTACTTCGAAGTAGGGAAGAGTAGATCTTCTAAATGATAGTGCCCACACTTGATCTTCTTAGTGAATAAAGAGAAGATTTGTGACTGAATTTAGTGAATGAATAAGTGTCTCTAAATGGCTGATGGATAGCCTTTATATAGATAGAGAAGGGGCACTTCATTTAGGGACTACACCCTTTCATAAAGATGATGGTGTGAAGTTACCATTATGCCCATCATTTAATGGTACTTACACCTAATGGAATTTTACACATTTTGTCTATACTTTAACATTATTAAATGATTATAACAAATGGAATTAAATAACACATATTAATTAATCCATGTTCTAACATAGTGGGCTTCTTGAAGAAGCTTTCCACAAGATATATATAACACATTTACAAACAAGCTCCTCAAAGTTGAAAATTAACAAAACAACTTCCTTAAGCTTTTTTTTTTACACGCAAGCTCCTTATAACTTTTTATAGCACTTCAAATTAGAATTCAAGTGTTACCAATGAACTACACCACTTTTCTTTATTTAGACATTATAGCATTAAATCAAGTTATAACATCTCAAAGTCACATAGTTCAACAAAATGGCACAAGATGCACACGTAAGCAATCAAATGACACAAACCAAGGATGATATGCAAGGCATACCCAACCTCACGTGCTTCACATGTAACCAAGAATGTGCCTAGGTTTAGGGTCGTGACAGATACCCCCTCAGATACAGTCGTCCAAGCAAGGGCACGATTGGTCACGACTGATGGGCAAGACTCGTGCCATACGGCACGACTCGTGCCCTCTGCAGATTTGCAGAAACAGAGCTGAACATCAGCATTTGAACCAAAACCTATTCAAGTTTTCCTTTGACCAATTTAATAACAGTTCCAAACATATCTTGAGTCCCATGCAACCCAAAAAAAATGTAAAATAGTTTCTACATAATCCAAAGCTATTCCCTTTCTTTTACAACACAACCAAAAATATTCCAACTTACCAAAACCAATTTTGGACCCTTTCAACACCAACATCATGTCCAAGTTAACCAAAACCCAATTTTTCCTTTTTAAAACTCAGAAAATACATTCCATTTTCTCATACAACCTTTAATCCATAACAACATTATTTATAACACTAAATGAACATAATTTCATGAAAATATAATAACATACATGAAAAATAATCTGAAAATTTAGGAACTTTGATCGGATGGAAATGAGCTTCTTCTTCTCACGAACACCCTGAAACAAACGGATCGAAGAAGGAATTTTTTCTAGAATTAGTTATGAATTTTTAGGTTAAGAATGTTAGGATTTGGAAGATAAGTACCATGGATGAACTTATGAGCTGAGGGGTTTTCTTTCTTTGTTAAAATGAAATACCCGTACCCCTTTTCCATGGATAAATCTAATTCCATCTAACCCCCTTTAACTATCAAACCCTCCCTACTACTAAAATCCTTAAAATACACTTAATTACACTCAAGCACCTTGAACATTAATATAATTTACTACTTATTTAAAAAGTTACTATTTTTGACTACCTACTCTTAATATTTTCATTAAAGTATTAAATAATGATTTTCATTTTATTCATATCATTAAAATAGCATATAAGTGATAAAGTACTAATTAACACCTAACTTCTAAAATAGCATGCAACATATAATAATATGATATAAAATCCAATTATATGATTAAATATGACTTCAAAATAGAACCGATAATTAGGGTCATGACACATTACACTTATGGATACTTGCTAGAGAACAAGTATTGGACATGACCTACTTATGAGATTTATGACATGATCTGTTGTCATGATTGAATCTCATGATAGTCGTGTTATTGAATCCTTCATACCTGAGATTATCATCGTCTTCCACATGACGAAGATCGTGTTTGATATAGTCTAACACTATCTTTAATCGGATAGCAATAAGGGCTATGTTAGCACGATTGGACTCATGTAGGGAAGAATGATAAGTCAAGACGGGATTTGTCCCTCTTATGAAGAGAGATGTTTGCTTGGGCCCCTCGATGAATAGTGTTGATGAAATGTGTGGCCACACTCAAGTGATTTGATAGAGATCAAATGCATTTGGATTATCAACATATTCGGAATCGAGAAAGCATTGAACGGAATGAGTTGACATAGACCATGACTCATGTTCAATTGGACATCGTGGACAAAGGGATTGTGATATTTGATCTACCGAGGAATCAAGCTTTGATGTTATATTAATTGGGTGGACATAATGATTTGCTAGAAGTCACTTATGTCTTGTGAGGTCGATGTTTCGACTCACTACCAACATAATATAATTCCTTTTGGGTCACACACAAAGAACGAATTTGATTCGAGCTGAAATTTGGAATTTTTGGGTAAAGGCACGACTCGTGCCCATGGGCATGACTCGTGCCTGGAGCAGTGGAACGACTGCGTTTTGAGGCAACCAAGGAAATCGTTGACTTGTTGACTTTGTGGGGTGGGCACGACTCGTGCTCTTGGGCACGAGTCATGACAAAAACCAGCACGAGTACAAATTTAGTCACGACTTGTATCACGACTTGGTTTTTGGCTTGGGACACTCGTGATAACCTGGAACGACTCGTGGCACGAGTCGTGCCTAGGAGCACGAGTCGTGCCCTGGTCAAATTTTGGTCTGTACGTGATTCCTTGGCTTGGAAGGTTTTTGTGTTTGACAAGGTTTCTACCCTAATTTGTTAGGGGATTTATATGAGATATAAATACAACCATTGCAGCCACAAAAACTCTCTCTATCACATCAACATACTAAGTTTATGAAACTCTAGTTTTTGATTTTGATTTTGAATCAAAGGCTCCCAAATTATTTCATAGTTTTTGGCTTTGATTATTGAATATTGATTCAATAATCAAGAGGATCATCTAGCAATCCAACAAGAAGGTGTTCTTGATTCGTTCGCGTGTGGATCACCATTAGAGGGAGGTTGCTTTATTTTCTAAAGCTTGAAGATCTCCATTGTTGATTTCATCACCAAGGCTTTGAACAAGGAAGAAGAAGATCCGTTTCGACATCAAAATTCCAAGACTTGAATTTTGAGATCTACTTTGATAAACTTCATCGCATTCGAGGTATATAATTCTATTTCATGGTTTTCTAATCTCTTCATGCTAGACGGATCATAGGGCTAGGATTTTGATGTTATTTCTAAGTTCTTCCGCTGCGTTTGTAACCCCAAAACCCAACACGACATAATCCCAAAATAGCTAAGAAGACATTATCTTTTAACGTAGGAAGTTGTCTAGTATATATAGTGGTGCCTAAGGATTGATAGGAATCCCTTGAATTATGGAGTTAATGTAGGCGTAACGATCTTCTTGATTGTAGAAAATGGTTATAGATTGAGTCGTAGATAGACGCATGTGTTTGTAGGTCGAGATCGCCTTAGTATTCGAGGTCGACCTGACTTTGTGCCTTGGCTAGAGCCGTCAATACGGGATAATGGGACGAGACGGGACAGCACTATGTTGTCCCGCGACTAATGCGGGACGGGACGAATTTTCGCGGGACTAAAATATTTCGTCTCGTCCCAAATCTACTGTGGGACGCGGGACAATGTGGGACAAGAAGACTTTAAATACGTCAACATGATTGTGTTAGACTAGCTCAAGCTTAAGTATACAATATGTTGGACATCAGATTATTGCACCACAGATTAAATTAACAATTTAATCAACAGTAGGGAATTTATTGATCAAGTCAAGAACGTACCAATTAAGCCAATAGCAAAACCGAAAGCAATGGAACAGGATCAGGAAAATAGAACAGAAACAAGTAAACAATTGATTAGAAAACTTATCGTGATTTGATCGAGTCGCCTTAGGAAGACTGTCCTAAGAGAAAATATTGCCCCCAATTGGTGCAACTCAGGTACAGGCAAATTTCTCCGAGGATAAAACGATCACGGATTACGTACCACAAAGCAGCACACAGGTAGGTAATCACCGACGGTCCTATCTCAATCGCCTTGAATCTCACGAACGAATCTCTAATGAACCCGGAGTAATCGAACAATGAATTAACGCAAGAGAATTGTGTTTCTCTTCAATATTCATGTGTCAAAAACGGCTGGAGGAAAGGAGTATTTATACATATGGTGCAAATTAGGTTTTAGGCTTAATTAAACCTAAAAACCTGCTCCAATTCGGCCCAGGAATCTCACTTACCCGACGCGGCGCGCCGCCCTCGAGGCTTGCGTGACCGCGCTAGAGTCCAGGGCGTTTTGGATGGAGTCACAAGAGACCGCCGCGGCCGCCCTTGGGGCTTGGCGCGGCCGCTCTCCTTGGCGCCTCCGACGTGAATTTCCTTCGCCAAATTCAGTTCAAGCCAAATACCATCCAAGGTCATATGACTATGAACTTATATACCACATATATCAAAATTCCAACAATCCCCCACAAGTTCATAGAAATATGACGTGTACAGATTGTCCATTGCCATGCTTTCAATAATGGTACCTTCCGGCTTGAACCACTACCTATGTTATCCAACGCAAACCTCCACAGGACCAGATGAACGGGTGTCTTGAATCTGATGCCTTTGGATGTAGAGGCCTTTGCTGGTAACAAACACGACAAAAGCTATGATAGGCCCTCTATCGAACACTTGACGCTTATAAGCCATACGTCCCGATCCTCTATCATGAGTGCTTTCAAGGAATAACACAAATTCCTCTAGTTGCGGCCAACAACAACACTCACTTAGCTGGGCATCTCAGAAGATGTACTGCTAGCATCTTGTCTAAAAGACTTGATCCCATTCAAAGTTCCAAACTTTTACTATATTAGCAAAGAACGAGCACCTCTAGGCTATTCGGGGATAGACTCGGACATGTAACATGTCAATCTATTATTAGGTGCTCCGACTCACCACAGCCTTGTTATTACCACATTGAATCTCCTTTGTGGGATCTCCACTGTAGATTGGGTTGCCACACCGCGTTTGAATCGACGGGGTTCGGTCCCATCCCCAACCTAGATTTTTGAACTAGAGCAAATTCTAGCCCTTTGGTTAAAGGATCATTTGTGTTATCCTTGGTACCAACATAATCAACGGCTATCACCTTCCGAGACACTAGATCCCTTATAGATTTTAATCTAATTTGGATGTGCCTCCTAGTTTTACAAATTGTACTTGACACTTTCGCTTTCTCAATTGTGGCAAGTGTTTTCACAATGTACAGAGATAACAGGCATGGGCTTGCGACCATGGGCAACTCGGACATAAGTCCTCGAAGCCATTCAGCTTCCAATCCAGTAGTGTCAAGGGCAACTAATTCGGCCTCAAATGTAGACCTAGACAACAGAGTTTGTTTGGTCGACCTCCAGGCGACTGCAGCTCCGCCTAAGGTGAAAACATACCCCGTACAGCCATAACTCCCAGAGTTATAGGCAATCCAGCTTGCATCACTATATCCTTCAAGAACAGAAGGATATCTTCCGTAATGCAGCCCAAGGGAAATCGTTCCCTTCAAGTACTTGAGAACTCTATCAAGAGCTTCCCAATGTGCTTTGCTTGGACATTGAGTATATCTAGCCAACCTAGTAACCGAGTAGGATATATCCGGTCTAGTACAATTGGCAAGATACATCAAACTTCCAATAATTTGAGAATATCTCAACTGAGCCATTGGTACTCCACTTTCATTCTTAGTAAGAGCAGATGAAGGGTCATATGGAGTCTTAGCCACTTTGCAATTCTTATAACCAAATTTCTCAATTACACTTTCGGTATAATGAGATTGCGATATGGTTATGCCACTAGTTGAACGAGTCAACTTAAGGCCAAGAATCACACTAGCTACTCCCATATCCTTCATCTCAAACTTACTTTTCAAGAATCCCTTAGTAGTATCAATTATCCTCATATCCGTTCCAAACAACAGAATATCATCTACATACAGACATAAGACAATACTACTATCACCAATACTCTTGCTATAAACACACTTATCAAACTCATTAGTAACAAAGCCAAACGATGAGACAATTTTATCAAATTTCTCATGCCATTGCTTAGGGGCTTGTTTAAGTCCATACAAGGACTTAACAAGTTTACAAACCTTTCTCTCATTGCCAGGGGCCTCAAAACCTTCAGGTTGATCCATATAAATTTCTTCCTCTAGATCGCCATGCAAGAACGCGGTCTTAACATCCATCTGATGGATAGGAAGATCATATACAGAGGCCAATGCGATAAGCATTCGGATTGTAGTCATTCTAGCAACTGGCGAATAGGTATCGAAATAGTCTATTCCCTCCATTTGCTTGAATCCCTTAGCCACTAACCTAGTCTTAAACTTGTCAACGGTTCCATCCGGTTTCAGTTTCCTTTTGAAGACCCACTTACATCCTATCGTGCTACAACTGTGAGGGAGATCGACCAATTCCCATGTCCCATTAGAGACAATAGAATCCATCTCACTCTTAACAAAGATCCTTCCACTGCTTGGCATCAGAAGTAGCCATAGCAGCTTTGAAGGTTAGAGGATCACCCTCGACATTGTAAGAGATAAAATCATTTCCAAAGTCCTTGGTGGTCCTTGCCCTTTTACTCCTTCTTGGTTCAATCTCATCGTCAGAATGAGTTGCACTGGAATCAACCCCCACATTTGTCAGCTCCTCTACTTGAGCAGGAATGGAATTAGTGGTTGGGTTGGATTCCTTAGGAAGTCCGTCCTTCATAGGAAACACATCCTCAAAAAATGTTGCATCACGTAACTCAACTATAGAGTTCACATCTATGCCAGAAATTTCAGATTTTATAATAAGAAATCTCGATGCATAACTTGTTTCAGAATAACCTATAAAGATAGCATCAACAGTTTTAGGTCCAAGCTTTTTCCTTTTATGTGCGGGTACAAGTACCTTTGCAAGGCACCCCCACACTTTTAAGTGTTTCAAGCTAGCCTGTCGACCTCTCCAAAGTTCAAACGGACTTTCCTTTCTATGTTTAGGAGGGACTCTATTCAGAATATGACAAGCTGTATTCAAAGCCTCTCCCCACATATATTTGGGCAGTCCAGAACTTATGAGTAAACTGTTAATCTTATCAGTAAGGGTTCTATTCTTACGTTCTGCAACACCATTTAATTGAGGGGTATAGGGAGGAGTCTCTTCATGTACTATTCCGTTTTCTTGGCAATAATACATGAAGGGGTTAGACTCATATTCACCTCCTCTATCAGACCTTAACCGTTTAAGTTTCTTGCCGGTTTGTGTTTCTGCTTCATTCTTAAATATAATGAATTTATCTAATGCTTCATCCTTAGAACTAAGCAAATAGACATAACAGTATTTACTAGCATCATCAATAAAGGTGAGAAAGTATTTCTTTTTGTCTTTGGTCAACACGCCATTAAATTCACAAATATCAGTATGAACTAAATCTAGAATTTCAGAATTTCTCACAACCGACTTAAACGGACCTTTTGTAGATTTAGCTTCAACACATACATGACATTTAGAATTCTTATCAATAGCATGTTTAGGAATAATATCTAAATTTATCATTCTTTTCACAGAATCATAGTTAATATGTCCTAAACGACCATGCCAAACATTTGAAGATTCAATGGAATAAGAAACAGGATAATCAATAGAACTAAAATTATTGTGCAAACAAACATCAGTTTCAACTCTAATTTTAAATAAACCATCCGAGGAATAACCTTTCCCCACAAAACTACCAGAATCCAAAATTATGACCTTATTACACTTAAATGAAATCTCAAATCCTTCCCTAACTAGACTAGAACCACTAATAATGTTGCGACAAATATCAGGAACGTGATACACTTGATTCAAGGTAAGAATGCGCCCATTAGGAAACCTCAGTCCACGCGTCCAGCCCCAAGCACCTTTGCAAAGACTAGAGTTCCCCATCGTCATTGATCTACCACGCTCAGCCGGTAAGACACAAATAGCAATTTATCGCACAAACGTGCACATTTGCCCTGTCAACTAGCCACTCGTTGGGTTCATAGACAAGAAGATTTCAGGATAAGAAGTTACATACTTTGTAACATTGCAGGTCGATCGTCAACTCCAGGTGCGTCGAGTCGTGATCATCATAATCCTTCGGACCCAACACCATGTTGACAGCAGGATGGTCATCGCCAGAGGCTTGTGGTCCTTTTCCTTTCTTGACGGGCAATCCCCTAGAAAAGTGTCCACCTTCTCCACAATTCCAGCAGTTCTGTTTTGCTCTTGGCTTCCTAAAGTAATTTTTCTTAACTTTAAGTTTATCATGGTTTTCTTTATCCTTAGAGTGAGTTTTCACACCTTTTCCTTTAAACTTGCTTTTGCCGGTTATCAAATTAGCAGCAGCCTCCACAGGTACGCTAGGTTGGTTACCATTATGCACCTCCTGAATCGCAATTGCATTCATCAACTCATTGAGTGTCAAGCTTCCAGTACGATGCTTGAGGGTCATACCGAATTCCCCCCAAGATCGAGGAAACTTCTCAATGATAGCCATGACAACGAACTTGTCAGGAAGTCCCATGTCAGCATCCTTGAGTGATTGCAAAATGATTTGGAGTTCGTGCACTTGATCGGTAACCGACTTTCCCTCACTCATGTGATAATTCAGGAACTTTCCCACTTGGTACTTTTCCACACCGGAGTCATCGGTGCTGCATTTCTTGGAAAGCGAGTTTCCCACAAAGGACGCAAAGAAGCGAGAGGAGCAGAACAATAAACATCAAAGAGTGCATTCGACAAAGCCGATAGAATGCATCCTTGAACAACATCATCCCGCTCCTTCCACAGCTTTAACAAAGAGCCTACATTAACTCGGATCATCACCATTCGTAGCGGGACATTTGGATGTCAAGATACTGCATGCCCTTAATTGACAAATGCATCTTCATGTCGCACCAACGCTTGAAGTTCTTGCCACCAAACTTCTCCTAAGATCGGAGGTGTCAACTAGGGACTTAAAGGGAGAGCTAGAGGAACCACTGACATGATCAATTAAAACTATTTTCTCTTAGATCGTTGGACATCAAATTATTGCACCACGCATTAAATTAACAATTTAATCAACAAGAGGGAATTTATTGATCAAGTCAAGAACGTACTCAATTAAGCCAATAGCAAAACCGAAAGCAATGGAACAGATCAGAAAACAACAATGTAAACAAGTAAACAATTGATTAGAAAACTTATCGTGATTTGATCGAGTCGCCTTAGGAAGATCGGTTCTAAGAGAAAATATTGCCCCCAATTGGTGCAACTCGTGCATGTGCAAATTTCTCCGAGGATAAAACGATCACGGATTACGTACTCACAAAGCAAAGACACAGTAGGTAATCACCGGCGGTCCTATCTCGCCGCCTTGAATCTCACGAACAAATCTCTAATGAACGGGAGTAATCGAACAATGAATTAACGCAAGAGAATTGTGTTTCTCTTCAATATTCATGTGTCAAAACTACGTGGAGGAAAGGAGTATTTATACATATGGTAAAATTAGGTTTTAGGCTTAATTAAACCTAAAACTCGCTCCAAACTCGGCCCAGAATCTCACTTACCCGACGCCGGCCGCGGCCGCTCGAGGCTTGCGCGACCGCGCTAGAGTCCAGCATTTTGGATGGAGTCACAAGAGACCGCCGTGGCCGCCCTAGCTTGGCGCGGCCGCCTCCTCGACAAGGCCTCCGACGTGAATTTCCCTCGCCAAATTCGCTCAAGCCAAATACCATCCAAGGTCATATGACTATGAACTTTCATACCACATATATCAAAATTCCAACAATCCCCCACAAGTTCATAGAAATATGACGTGTACTGCATTGTCCATTGCCATGCTTTCAATAATGGTACCTTCCGCTTGAACCACTACCTATGTTATCCAACGCAAACCTCCACAGACCGGATGAACGGGTGTCTTGAATCCGATGCCTTTGGATGTAGAGGCCTTTGCCGGTAACAAACACGACAAAAGCTATGATAGGCCCTCTATCGAACACTTGACGCTTATAAGCCATACGTCCCAATCCTCTATCATGAGTGCTTTCAAGGAATAACACAAATTCCTCTAGTTGCGCCAACAACAACACTCACTTAGCCGGGCATCTCGTAAGATGTACCGCTAGCATCTTGTCTAAAAGACTTGATCCCATTCAAAGTTCCAAACTTTTACTATATTAGCAAAGAACGAGCACCTCTAGGCTATTCAGTGGATAGACTCGTACATGTAACATGTCAATCTATTATTAGGTGCTCCGACTCACCCCACGCCTTGTTATTACCACATTGAATCTCCTTTGTGGGATCTCCACTGTGTAGATTGGGTTGCCACCGCGTTTGAATCGACGGGGTTCACCCCATCCCCAACCTAGATTTTTGAACTAGAGCAAATTCTAGCCCTTTGGTTAAAGGATCACTGTGTTATCCTTGGTACCAACATAATCAACACTATCACCTTCCGAGACACTAGATCCCTTATAGATTTTAATCTAATTTGGATGTGCCTCCTAGTTTTACAGCTTGTACTTGACACTTTTCGCTTTCTCAATTGTGGCGTTGTTTTCACAATGTACAGAGATAATGTGCATGGGCTTATCGACCATGGGCAACTCGTACATAAGTCCTCGAAGCCATTCGGCCTTCCAATCCAAAGAGTGTCAAGGGCAACTAATTCGGCCTCAAATGTAGACCTAGACAACAGAGTTTGTTTGGTCGACCTCCAGCGACCGCAGCCTCCGCCTAAGGTGAAAACATACCCCGTATGCCCATAACTCCCTGAGTTATAGGCAATCCAGCCTTGCATCACTATATCCTTCAAGAACGTATGATATCTCCCGTAATGCAGCCCAAGGGAAATCGTTCCCTTCAAGTACTTGAGAACTCTATCAAGAGCTTCCCAATGTGCTTTGCTTGGACATTGAGTATATCTAGCCAACCTAGTAACCGAGTAGGATATATCCGGTCTAGTACAATTGGCAAGATACACCAAACTTCCAATAATTTGAGAATATCTCAACTGAGCCATTGGTACTCCACTTTCATTCTTAGTAAGAGCAGATGAAGGGTCATATGGAGTCTTAGCCACTTTGCAATTCTTATAACCAAATTTCTCAATTACACTTTCGGTATAATGAGATTGTGATATGGTTATGCCACTAGTTGAACGAGTCAACTTAAGGCCAAGAATCACACTAGCTACTCCCATATCCTTCATCTCAAACTTACTTTTCAAGAATCCCTTAGTAGTATCAATTATCCTCATATCCGTTCCAAACAACAGAATATCATCTACATACAGACATAAGACAATACTACTATCACCAATACTCTTGCTATAAACACACTTATCAAACTCATTAGTAACAAAGCCAAACGATGAGACAATTTTATCAAATTTCTCATGCCATTGCTTAGGGGCTTGTTTAAGTCCATACAAGGACTTAACAAGTTTACAAACCTTTCTCTCATTGCCAGGGCCTCAAAACCTTCAAAGTTGATCCATATAAATTTCTTCCTCTAGATCGCCATGCAAGAACGCGGTCTTAACATCCATCTGATGGATAGGAAGATCATATACAGAGGCCAATGCGATAAGCATTCGGATTGTAGTCATTCTAGCAACTGGCGAATAGGTATCGAAATAGTCTATTCCCTCCATTTGCTTGAATCCCTTAGCCACTAACCTAGCCTTAAACTTGTCAACGGTTCCATCCGGTTTCAGCTTCCTTTTGAAGACCCACTTACATCCTATCGTGCTACAACTGTGAGGGAGATCGACCAATTCCCATGTCCCATTAGAGACAATAGAATCCATCTCACTCTTAACAAAGATCCTTCCACTGCTTGGCATCAGAAGTAGCCATAGCAGCTTTGAAGGTTAGAGGATCACCCTCGACATTGTAAGAGATAAAATCATTTCCAAAGTCCTTGGTGGTCCTTGCCCTTTTACTCCTTCTTGGTTCAATCTCATCGTCAGAATGAGTTGCACTGGAATCAACCCCCACATTTGTCGGCTCCTCTACTGGAAAGCAGAATGGAATTAGTGGTTGGGTTGGATTCCTTAGGAAGTCCGTCCTTCATAGGAAACACATCCTCAAAAAATGTTGCATCACGTAACTCAACTATAGAGTTCACATCTATGCCAGAAATTTCAGATTTTATAATAAGAAATCTCGATGCATAACTTGTTTCAGAATAACCTATAAAGATAGCATCAACAGTTTTAGGTCCAAGCTTTTTCCTTTTATGTGCGGGTACAAGTACCTTTGCAAGGCACCCCCACACTTTTAAGTGTTTCAAGCTAGCCTGTCGACCTCTCCAAAGTTCAAACGGACTTTCCTTTCTATGTTTAGGAGGGACTCTATTCGTAATATGACAAAGCCGTATTCAAAGCCTCTCCCCACATATATTTGGGGCAAATTCCGGTAACTTATGAGTAAACCGTTAATCTTATCGCAAGGGTTCTATTCTTACGTTCTGCAACACCATTTAATTGAGGGGTATAGGGAGGAGTCTCTTCATGTACTATTCCGTTTTCTTGGCAATAATACATGAAGGGGTTAGACTCATATTCACCTCCTCTATCAGACCTTAACCGTTTAAGTTTCTTGCCGGTTTGTGTTTCGCTTCATTCTTAAATATAATGAATTTATCTAATGCTTCATCCTTAGAACTAAGCAAATAGACATAACAATATTTACTAGCATCATCAATAAAGGTGAGAAAGTATTTCTTTTGTCTTTGGTCAACACGCCATTAAATTCACAAATATCGGTATGAACTAAATCTAGAATTTCAATTTCTCACAACCGACTTAAACGGACCTTTTGTAGATTTAGCTTCAACACATACATGACATTTAGAATTCTTATCAATAGCATGTTTAGGAATAATATCTAAATTCATCATTCTTTTCACGTAATCATAGTTAATATGTCCTAAACGACCATGCCAAACATTTGAAGATTCAATGGAATAAGAAACAGGATAATCAATAGAACTAAAATTATTGTGCAAACAAACATCAGCTTCAACTCTAATTTTAAATAAACCATCCGAGGAATAACCTTTCCCCACAAAACTACCGTAATCCAAAATTATGACCTTATTACACTTAAATGAAATCTCAAATCCTTCCCTAACTAGACTAGAACCACTAATAATGTTGCGACAAATATCGGGAACGTGATACACTTGATTCAAGGTAAGAATGCGCCCATTAGGAAACCTCGTGTCCACGCGTCCACCCCAAGCACCTTTGCAAAGCACTAGAGTTCCCCATCGTCACCGATCTACCACGCTCAGCCGGTAAGACACAAATAGCAATTTATCAAGACAAACGTGCACATTTGCCCCGGTGTCAACTAGCCACTCGTTGGGTTCATAGACGAAAGATTTCGTGATAAGAAGTTACATACTTTGTAACATTGCAGGTCGATCGTCAACTCCAGGTGCGTCGAGTCGGGATCATCATAATCCTTCGGACCCAACACCATGTTGACAAGCAGGATGGTCATCGGCAGAGGCTTGTGGTCCTTTTCCTTTCTTGGACGGGCAAAGTCCCTAGAAAAGTGTCCACCTTCTCCACAATTCCAGCAGCCTGCTTTGTTTTGCTCTTGGCTTCCTACAGTTATTTTTCTTAACTTTAAGTTTATCATGGTTTTCTTTATCCTTAGAGTGAGTTTTCATACCTTTTCCTTTAAACTTGCTCTTACCTAAGTTATCATATTAGCAAAGCCTCCACAGTACGCTAGGTTGGTTACCATTATGCACCTCCCGAATCGCAATTGCATTCATCAATTCATTGAGTGTCAAGCTTCCAAGACGATGCTTGAGGGTCATACCGAATTCCCCCAAGATCGAGGAAACTTCTCAATGATAGCCATGACAGCGAACTTGTCAGGAAGTCCCATGTCAGCATCCTTGAGTGATTGCAAAATGATTTGGAGTTCGTGCACTTGATCGGTAACCGACTTTCCCTCACTCATGTGATAATTCAGGAACTTTCCCACTTGGTACTTTTCCACACCGGAGTCATCGGTGCTGTACTTCTTGGAGAGCGAGTCCCACAGTGACGCAGCAGTGAGAGGAGCAGAACAATAAACATCAAAGAGTGCATTCGACAAAGCTGATAGAATGCATCCTTGAACAACATCATCCTGCTCCTTCCACAGTTTAACAGCAGCCACATTAACTGGATCATCACCATTCAGAGCGGGACATTTGGATGTCGCATACTGCATGCCCTTAATTGACAGCCAGATCTTCATGCGTTCAGACCAACGCTTGAAGTTCTTGCCACCAAACTTCTCCGGAAGATCGGAGGTGTCAACTAGGGACTTAAAGGGAGAGCTAGAGGAACCACCAGACATGATCAATTAAAACTATTTTCTCTTAGACTGTTGGACATCAGATTATTGCACCACAGATTAAATTAACAATTTAATCAACAGTAGGGAATTTATTGATCAAGTCAAGAACGTACCAATTAAGCCAATAGCAAAACCGAAAGCAATGGAACAGATCGGGAAAACGAAGCAGAAACAAGTAAACAATTGATTAGAAAACTTATCGTGATTTGATCGAGTCGCCTTAGGAAGACTGTCCTAAGAGAAAATATTGCCCCCAATTGGTGCAACTCAGGTACAGGCAAATTTCTCCGAGGATAAAACGATCACGGATTACGTACCACAAAGCAGCACACAGGTAGGTAATCACCGGCGGTCCTATCTCAATCGCCTTGAATCTCACGAACGAATCTCTAATGAACCCGGAGTAATCGAACAATGAATTAACGCAAGAGAATTGTGTTTCTCTTCAATATTCATGTGTCAAAAACGGCTGGAGGAAAGGAGTATTTATACATATGGTGCAAATTAGGTTTTAGGCTTAATTAAACCTAAAAACCTGCTCCAATTCGGCCCAGGAATCTCACTTACCCGACGCCAGCGCGGCCGCCCTCGAGGCTTGCGCGACCGCGCTAGAGTCCAGGCGTTTTGGATGGAGTCACAAGAGACCAGCGCGGCCGCCCTTGGGGCTTGGCGCGGCCGCTCTCCTTGACAGTGCCTCCGACGTGAATTTCCCCTTCGCCAAATTCAGTTCAAGCCAAATACCATCCAAGGTCATATGACTATGAACTTATATACCACATATATCAAAATTTCAACACAATATATGTGGTCAAACAATTAGCTAGGCAAGATGGAATTATATAATCAAAATATATTAAGACCGACTTGACATTGATGAATTTTAAAAGTGAATATAAATTGGGTTGGAAATTGGTATACGTTTCACTTCATGTTTCAAAACTCAGATACAACTGTGCACTGCATTTTCTTTGCCTAAGAGACGTGAAAATTGTGGCTGCTGCAATAGAAAACACAAGCAAAGAAACTCGGAGCATATTTTGTTGGAAGAATTTATAAGTTGTTGGGTCATTTACAGCATGAGAAACAAGGTCATACGCAACAAAGTCAGGACGAACATCAGAAACTTCATGTTCTGATTGGAATTCAGGCATCTAGAGCCATCAATACGGGATAACGGAATGGGACGGCACTATGTTATCCCGCGACTAATGCGGGGCGAGATGGAAAGAATTTTCGCAGGCCTAAAATTTTCCGTCCCATCTCATCCCATTTGTTTGGCGGGTCGGGACGTCCCGACGGGACCGTCCCAAATTGACGGCTCTAGCCTTGACTTGGCATGGATTGCATAAGTAAATGATCGTATGTCGGACGAAGATAGGTCCGGACCAAATATGGTCGGACAATAAGTTTGATCGATTGATTTTTGTTGTTGAGCCGTTGGAGTCGTAGCAATTGAATTGACCAATTTTAACAGTATTGTCTTAGTAACGTATGAAATGTCGGGCTTCATTCGTTTCGTTGGACATAGCCCATCACTTTTATTCCGTTCACTATCAATAACATGTACAATATTTAGATGTTTACCTTGATAATTGAATTAACCTAAAATTATTGTTCAAAGTACCCTTCGTGTTAATAACAAAAAAGAGTGTGAAGATCATTTCGAGTATTATTTTTGGGTTAAACTGGAAGAAAAAACAATGATATTACAACTGTACAGAATATATCTAAGCCCTCTCTAGAAGACCAGACCCAAATCTGGTGGGTACTCAACAAGAATCACAAGTTCTTCAAATTGCCAGCTCCCTTTTGGCCAGACAGTCAGTAGGTTATGCTGACTAGGTGTGCGTATGCTTTCTGTTGAGTAGCTCCTGTAACTCCTCATTTCATCAGTGGTAGAGCCAAGAATTTTTTTTAAGGGGGACAAATAATTTTCACTAATTAAAAGGGGTGGGGAATTTAGTGCATTTTCTTCCTTACACAAATAAGGGCCAAATTTCAATAAATTTCACTTAAACCCTAAAGTCTTAAAAAATTGCAAATGTAAATTTTATTTTAATCAAATGGGGGCAATTGCCCCCGATTTCATTCAGTGTTGTCTGCTGAGTCAAATCTTGAGTAGGATCTTCGTCGACTTTTTCTTAGTTCTCTGAACCAAAATCATCAGTCCTAATTTTAACTTGGAGACTGTGTTTTACAACTTACAGGAATTTTTTTTTAAAAAATATAGCTTTTTAAAAATTTATATATCAAAATAACATTTTTAAAAACTTAAGTACCATAGTAGCATTTTTGACTTGAAATCCGGAACTGGTAATTCCGGATTATAAATTCCGGAATTACCAATTCCGGAATTGTATTTTTTTTTTTTCCAAAATTGAATTTCCCAAAATAATATGTCCGTAAATAGGGGCGATCGCGTCCTTATACAGAGCGATCGCTCCAAGTGTACTCCGGCGTCACTAATTCCGGATTCTATTTTTTTTTTCCAAAGCTGATAAAATGAGGAAAATAATATTTTCTGGAAAAATAGCGAGCGATCGCTCATAGTGTAATCCGGAATTGATAACTCTGGATTTTAATTTTTTTTTTTAAAGTAAATATAACTGAATTGAATTAAGTAATGTTTTTTTTTGAAAAATTCAAATCCGGAAATGCTAATTCCGGATTTGCTTTACAAAACCCATCTTCCCCAAAGCGGATTCAGAAGAAATCTAGCATAATAAAAATTCAAAGTGAAGAAGAAGGAGAAAAGAAGGAAGAAGAAGAAGAAAGTAGGTGAATTTTTTCCAAAAAATATTGAAAATTCAAGAAGTTGATTAAGAAGTTTAAGAAGAAGAGAAGAGAGGTGATTAAGAGCTCGTCTGGTACACAGTTTTATAAACGGAGAGTTTTTAAAATGGAGCTTATTTCTGGACGCTATAATTTTAAGCGGCCAAAATATCCCCAATTTTTTAAAATTCAACCGTCTAAAACTCTTGACTAACACGCTTAATAAAAAAAAGGTAAGTTTTTTATCTCCGTTTTAACAAAAAACGCTCGACAAGACAGGGCCTAAGAAGGTACATTTAATCCTCTTATTTTTTGTTCAAAATTTAAATTTAGTATTTATTTAATTTTTTTTTGTGAATGTAGTGATATTGTTAAATTAGATTTTTTATAATTTTTTTTTCAATTTTTAGGAATAAATATGGCTGGAGTTCCACTTATTTTCATGTGTTATTGGGGAGGAAATGATGAACACCCGTTTGAAGGTGAACATTTTGAAAGGGGATCAAAATGTGCACTTAGGGCTAAAACTCGGTGGAGTTACAAGAAGTTGATTAAAAAGTTAGCTAAGAAAATTGGGGTAGATCGAGCTATTGTTCAGTTGCAAGTTACATGTAGATATCCTCATCTTGTCGCTCCTAGATTGCAAACTACATTCATTTTGTAATCGACAAATGATATGGGTATGGAAGTCATGTTTGATGTTTACGCTCAGTTTGGTGGGTTGAGTAGCTTACAATTGTATGTTAAGATAAATTTAGTTGATAATGTGAATGTTGAGGAGTTTGAAACCTATGAGGAGCCATTACAAAATGAGTATGTTAATGACATGGATACCTTCCAGATGGGTTCTTTAAGCTGCTATAGTCAGAGGGATGCTGGAACAAGTACACAAACATATGTGGAAGAGGAAGAGGAAGAGGGAGAGGAAGAGGAAGAGGAAGAGGAAGAGGGGGAGGAAGAGAGAGAGGAAGAGGGAGGGGGTGAGGGTGAGGAATTGTATAATGATGATGATAATGATTCAGATTATGAAGAAAATATTGGGTTGCTTCTAAATGAAGATCTTGACGATGGATATGATGATTGCAGTAGTCCTACTGATGTTAGCGAGAATGAGGGAGAAGATTTGGCGTTACATTTGGTTGCTTACGAAGAACCACAACATCATGTGCATGAGAGAGTCGGGTATCAATTTTATCGTGATATTGGAGAAGGATCGGAGATATATGATGATAACCAATAAGACTTTGCTGAATGGATTGTAGAACATCATGACATTGCCAAAGGTATTCGGTTATCAAAAAAACATTACTTAATTCAATTCAGTTATATTTACTTTAAAAAAAAAAAAATTAAAATCCGGAGTTATCAATTCCGGATTACACTATGAGCGATCGCCCCCCATAAACGTGCGATCGCTCGCTATTTTTCCAGAAAATATTATTTTCCTCATTTTATCAGCTTTGAAAAAAAAAAAAATAGAATCCGGAATTGGTGACGCCGGAGTACACTTGGAGCGATCGCTCTATATAAGGACGCGATCGCCCCCTATTTACGGACATATTATTTTGGGAAATTCAATTTTGGAAAAAAAAAAAAATCAATTCCGGAATTGGTAATTCCGGAATTCATAATCCGGAATCACCAGTTTCGGATTTCAAGTCAAAAGTGCTACTATGATACTTAAGTTTTTAAAAATGTTATTTTGATATATAAATTTTTAAAAAGCTATATTTTAAAAAAAAAAATCACTTACAGGTACTTATACAGAGGATTATCTACAGGTGATCGTCCCACATGCGATCAATGTCTGAAGATTCACGAAAAAATTACACAAAGAGCTGGCTTGGGATGCATACTACGTTCTCTTGCTGACACTATAAATACAGTCTGACGATTGCTACGACTTCCACCATCTCAACTAATCATCCCTATTATATTACGAGCCATTTTATTTCCATTTCCATTTTCTTTTTCTTCATTCGATCATGTACGCGCAAACGCAGTTTTGTAGATCAATGTTCTTCAAAGTTATTCGATATTCATAACGTTTTCAGGCCTACCATTACTTTCAACCTTTTACTTAAAGAAATCTTGTTTGAAGAATAAATTGAGCAAAACTATAAAGTCTCTATTGTCATCTAATCTCTCGGAATTAATGTCACATTTGGTTAATTAAGTTGAACTTGACCGACATTTAATGATAATTTATTTATCAATAACCATTCTAATAATAGCATGAAAATAATCAAAGTTTCATAATTTTTTTTATCAATGTTCAATATAGTTGATCAAATGCGACATTTATTATGAGGAGAGTATTATATTCTTTAAATGTGATTCACTTTTACTGTTATATATTTCTAAACGGCAAAAACTACTCCCTCCGTCCCATACCTACGTGCACACTTTTCATTTTGGGCGTCCCAAACCTACGTGCACATTTCCTAAAATGGAAAGGAATCTTTACTAATCCCTCCACTTATTCTCTCTCCTACATTATTTTAATACTCACAACACCATTATAATTTACTATTCTCTCCACTCATTCTCTTTCCTATTTTATTTTCACACTCACAACACTTTCAATATAATACTCTCTCCTTAATTTACGTGAAAAGTCAAACCAGACACATAGGTCCGGGACGGAGGGAGTATATTTTAGTGGCTAAACTTTAGCTATTTTCAAAATGTTCTCACCAAATTATTATTTTTCAAAATATTCCTAAACTTGCGTAATTTTCAAAATTTGATCAAATTATTAACAAATTTGCTAAAAATCTAAATAAATTTAGCCTCGTGATTAATGTTATTAAGTTTTTTCGACCAATATGTTAATATTGTTGACATATATATGATAAAGAATACAAATTAATGTAAAATGTTATAAGCACATACACCCTCCGTCCCCACCCTAAGTGCACAGTTTGACTTTTTTTATGAAATTTGACCTTACAATAACGAGAAATTAGAACATTTTCATGAAATTTTAAAAGTTGTTATTGATTTATTACTAATAACACCAACAATTAAAAGTTTTAAAATTTAATTATAATATATCAATTTCTCGTTATTGTATGGTCAAATTTCATAAAAAAACCAAACTGTGCACTTAGGTTGGGGACGGAGGGAGTAGTTTATAGGAAATATTACAAATTAATTCCCAAAAAAAAACCATTTACCCTATATTGTATTTAACGAAATTAGTCATATGAGGTCACATGGTTCAATTTCGTTAGATTTTTAGCGAATTTGTCGACAGAGCAAGCACATTTTGAAAAATGTGTAAATTCAGTGAGAATATTTTTGAAAAATAATAGTTAAATGAGAACATTTAACAAAAAATACTAAAGTTCGATGACTAAAATATGATTTTTGCCTTTCTAAACTATTGTACTTAGAAAACATACCACCTCACCTCCCAAATTTGTGTCTTAATCCGCAATTTTGGGATGGAATGGCAAAAGAAATAGGCCCACGGACCGTAGAGCCCCTCTAGGAAGATTCAATCCCATTTTAAGAAATGACATTTTATTAATTCCTCACACACTCCTCATTGTTAAAAGACAAAAATACCTTCTTTTTTTTCTTTTTTTTTATTTATTTTTTTTACGTGTTGCGCATCATTTGCGTCCCTGAAACCAATTCCAAAGCTGAAAACTACAATTTAGTCACTGAAGTTTTTAAAATTATATATTGGTCACTTGACTTTCTGAAATTTCAGATCAATCATTGAACTCAAAATAGTTTCAGTCTGGTCACTTCAATCTCAAAAATTACAAATTAATCACAGATTTTTTCAAATCATCACAACAGTCTTTAACCTTTTCAAAAACACTTCCATTTTTTTATATTTTTCACATTATAAGACTACTTTGTCTTTTATAAGATAAATTTTTTAACTAAAAAAATCAAAACTTCCATTTTTTTATATTTCTACATTATAAGACTACTTTGACTTATAAGACAAATTTTTCAACCAAAAAAAGATTAAAAATTTCAATAATAATAACATATTGCTCTCATAATTTACACATTTACAACTCTTATAAGTTAATTATAAGACTACTTTGTCTCTTATAATTGACTTATAAGACAAATTTTTCAACAAAAAAAAATCAAAATTTTAATAATAACGATTTGCTCTCATAATTTACACATTTTTAACTCTTATAAGTTAATTATAATACTACTTTGTAACTTATAATTGACTTATAAGATAAATTTTTCAACAAAAACAAAATAAAAAATTTCAATAATAACAACGAATTGCTCTCATAATTTACACATTTACAACTCTTATATAAGTTAATTATAAGATTACTTTGTCTCTTATAATTGACTTATAAGACAAATGTTTCAACCAAAAAAATAAAAAAATTCAATAATAACAACGAATTTCTCTCATAATTTACACATTTACAACTCTTATAAGTTAATTATAAGACTACTTTGACTTTTATAATTGACTTTTATAAGACAAATTTTTCAACCAAAAGTCTTATAAAAGTCTTGTTAATAAGTCTTATAAGTTACTTATACGACTTTTTAACAAGTCTTATGAGTTACTTATAAGACTTTAATAAGTCTTATAAAAGTTACTTATAAGACTTTTTTTAATAAGTGTTTTTACTTGTAAGACTTATTAAAAAAGTATTATAAGTTACTTATAAGACTTACTAAAAATTCCTATATGTAACATATATAAGACTTATTATTAAAAAGTCTATATATATGTAAAAGACTTATTAAAAAAGTCTTATAAGTTAATTATAAGACTTTTAAAGTCTTATAAGTAACTTATAAGACTTTAATAATAAGTCTTTTACATATATAAAGACTTTTTAATAATAAGTCTTATATATGTTACATATAAGACTTTTTAGTAAGTCTTATAAGACTTTTTTAATAACTTTTTTTATAAGTCTTATATGTTACTTATAAGACTTTTTGAAAAAGTCTTATGAGTAACTTATAAGACTTTTTTTTAAGTCCCCATAAGACTTTTTAAAAAAGTCTTATAAGTTACTCACAAGACTTTTTAAAAAAGTCTTATATGTTACTCATAAGACTTTTTAAAAAAGTCTTATATGTTACTTATAAGACTTTTTTAAAAAAACATATAAGACTTTTTAAAAAAGTCTTATATATGCTTATAAGACTTTCTCTGAACCAAGCTCCTTGTAATCAAATTCATCAGAAACTTCCCAATACTTATCTTCACACAACATACTTCTCCTTGCAGCAAACTAAGCCAGACATTGATGATAGATCAGCTGCCCCGCTAGAGTATTTTGGAGCATCTTCCATTTTTTTTCCAACCTTGGCCCATGCTGCCCTAGCCAAAGGTCCGGAATGCGAAGCTGCTCTTTTGTGAAGTTGTTCCTGAGGGTCATTGGTAGTTGTTTCTTCTAGAGCTTGGGACGATCTAGGAGGATCAATTGGGAAGCCTGAAGCTGATTCTTCTTGATGAGGGTTGAACTTCTCACTTCGAGAATTGGATTGACCTTTTCTTTTCTGCATTAACATATCCAAAAATCACCAAAATAATGAGATGATCATACTTTGGAAATTATATTAGATTGCAAAGAACGGACAGCAAAAGCGAGAGGGGAATAGTTAATTGACAAAAAAGTTACCTGTATTGAAGATACAAGTTCAGCATTAGCTTCAGGAGCTGGCATCGCCTGAGACTCCCTTGTCGCTCTTCTTTCTGGGTCACGTCTGTCACCTTTCCCTCCATTTGCTGCTTGTTTGAGAGCACAGAATAACTAGGCTATCAATACATAAAGCACCTTTACTAGAAAGGTTGTACTAATTCATGAGTGAGTGTATGTCTGTGTGTGAGAGAGAGAGAGAGACTCACTATATTTACAAAATGTAAATTCAACATACTCAAATGGAAATCATGATATTATAAGTCACCATATTAGGTACACAACCCTGATTAACCATCTCACATAATAGCTTGTGGGCTGCAGCCAAATGTCCGGCTTTCCCAAGACAATTGATAATGACAATGTATGTGAATGTATTGGGAGAAAACCCATCTCCTTGCATCCTCTCATACATGTCCATGGCAACATCAAGATACCCAGATTTCGCATGAATGTCAATGAGTTTCCATAACCCCCTTTTCAATATTCCAAATCATATTACTGAATATTTGTTCGATTAGAGTCAAATGATTACACATACAACACAGAGAACAGTGGACTTAATTTGTAAATCTACAATCAATTAACAGCATAATCAAACCTCAATGCATCAATATAACGACATTAATCTTTAACAGTGGACTTAATTTGTAAATCTACAATCAATTAACAGCACAATCAAACCTCAATGCATCAATATAACGACATTAATCGACGCGCTTTGACGACGAAACAAAGTTCTGTCCAGAATCCCGTTCCAATTGCCGCAAAAACCTGCAACACCACATTTTCATTGTATAATGCTTGTAACATAAAATGCGGAGATGAAAATTTGATGGAATTGCAAAATTTAGAGTGAGAAACTCTAGAAATGGAGGGGATTGAGAGGGACTGGAACCTTGGAGGATCAATCAACGGAATTAGACGTCCGAGATGAGCTTGGAAGGGGATTCAAAAGCTGCACGCGTAGCCTTGCTTCTTCCTCGCCGGAGTACGTTAGCAACTACCGTAACACCGCCGGCGAAACATTAAAACCACGAGAGAGATTTCTTGAGATGTTGTTCCAGGTCGGAGGACAAGGGACGCGCCTCACCTTCTTCGAGATGGCGGCGGCTAGCAGCCCCCTTCGAGTTTTCGGGCTGCTCTCACATACTCGGAGCGCCGGCGACGGAGGTGAAAGGGGAAAGGAGTAAGAGGGAAAGAGAGAGAGAGAGAGAGAGAGAGAGAGAGAGAGAGAGAGAGAGAGAGAGAGAGAGAGGGGAGAAGAGGTTATTGTTTTGTTTGAGGGCGGGGGTAGTTTCGATATTTAGGAATTTTATTTGACTGATCAACGGAGGTGAGGGGTGTATATGAAATTATAATCTCAGGAGAACTTCCTATTTGGATTTTACAAAAGAGCACTCTTTAAAATGAAATAAAATCTGGGTGTGGGGGTCCTAGAGGAATTATTCCAAAGAAATATTAGTAATCTCTCGGTCCTACAAATAAAAAAAGTTAATAGTCATATTTTATTTTTAAAATTCAACTAGATTGACTTCTGTAAATAATTATGAATCTTTAATTATTATAATCCTCATGAATTCCCTAGAATTGGATTTATTATTCATTTATTTACTTATTTTTGTGTCCTATTGCGGGAAAGGGTTTAGAGATGTTTACTTTAAAATATTTCATACATTCCAAAGATTATTAAAATAATAATAGAATCTGACAAATCAGAAAGAATTCTAGCTATTTGTATTTTCATTAAATTACGCTGTAATATTATTATTCAAAAACATGCATGGCTTTATTTTTTTTAAATTAAAAGTAAAAATAATAATAATCACTTTTGATTTTTACAAAGTAACTCAAATTTTTTTGAATTTCCAAAACCATCAACGTTGAATTCTTGATGGGGTTAATTACTATGAGGTTACAAGTAGTTTTTTTTTTTTAATTGATTTTTATTAATGAATGACTTAATCTATTATAAGAGCGACACTCGAAAGTGATAGAAATTGCATTTGATGGGTTTGAACTCCTGACTCGTAATATAAAGGGACATCAAATGCCATTTGAGATATAGCTTTTTGCGAGGTTATAAGATGATGAAACACTTATGTAATAGTTATTACAAGTGTCGTATTATATGTTTTTCACGTGAGGCTGAAAGACAAAGATCGATAATAACATTATGATGGTAACTAAGTGTGTTATTCTAAGCCCTCCAAATTTACGTGCTATAATACTGTGTCGTATTATATGTTTTTTCACGTGAGGCTGAAAGATAAAGATCGATGATAATGATATGATGGTAACCGAGTGTGTAATTTTCAACCACTCCAAATTTACCTGCTATATACCGCTTTAATGATTTCAATAGTTGACATTGTGCAATTTATCATGTGTGCATGATTGGTAGCAAGTAATTACTACACACTCAAGTAAAATTCTCAGTATCTTTTTAAGTAAAGTCATAAAAATAGGGATATTCTTTCCCTCCCTTTTTATATTTGTATAATATTTTCAAAAAAAATAAATAAAAAATAGTTAAGCTAAAAAATGAAAGATTTATAAGTAAAATATTATTTCGGGTGTCTTTTATTATATGTTTTTCACGTGAACTTTAAGATTAAAGATGGATAATCACAATATGATCTCAAATGTAGTCACTATGATATACCGCTTTAATATTTGTAAGAGTCGATGTTGTCCGATTTATTACATGGATACAGTTGGAGGTAAATAATTAATTACTACACTCAAGTCAAATCCTCGATACTTTCCAATTAAAATTCATAGAAAACTACTACTACTACGAGTAATATTAAAAGTCAAAATCATACAAAAAAAAAAAAAAAAAAAAAAGGTGTTTTTTTAAGCTCAGAAAAACGTGTTTTGTTTTTCTCGCTAGTGTCAGTGTTAATGCAACAAATTTTTTCTTAAGCTTAGAAAAAACGTGTTTTATTTCCCTCGATAGTATCAGTGTTCGTGTAACAAAGTACCATTGTAAACAAGTGTCAGTGTTAGTGTAACAAAGTGTCAGTGTAAAAAAGTGCTATGTGTAACAAAGTGCCAGTGCATGTATATTAAGTGCCAGTATAAAAAGTGTCAGTATTAGTGTAATAAGGTGCCAGTATTAGTGTAACAAAGTGTCAGTGCAAAAAAAGTGTCAGTGCATGTATATTAAGTGTCAGTGTGAAAAAGTGACAATGTTAGTGTAACAAAGTGCCAGTGTAAAAAAGTGTCAATGTTACTGTTATTAAGTGTCAGTGTAAAAATGATTTTTCCTAAGCTTAGAAAAAAATGCGTTTTTTGTAAGACCAACTCATATTAAAATCACCAAATTTGATATTTTCTTAATAATATTAAAATCAAATTTTGATATAGAGTTAGGATATTAAAATCAAATTTTGATACATATTCAAACGAGTTAAAATCTCTATTGGTAAATGAAAGTTACCAAAATTTGATATAGAGTTAGGAGAGGTACTAAATTATATTTTTCTTAATTTAACATCAAATTTTGATACATATACATTTAACTATATGAGAAACTAACTCATTTTATACATTGTGATATGCTAACCGGCCTCCCTATCGGGAGGTCAAGGGTTCGATCCCCCTTGGGGGATCCTTGTGAAAATATTTATATCATGAGTTTCAGGAGCCTATGGAGTCCCCCGGGACACATCCGAGCAGTAAAGAAAGCATCATTGGTGGGCTTGCATTCTCAGCGTGGGGAGTTCGAATCTTGGCAGGAGCAGCTGAAGCAGTCAATTAATTGGTGATGTAAGAGTGATGTAAATGTCTTGTAGGAGGGCTCTCTTGGGGCCAGGAGTATAAGGGGTGCTGCCACCCTGACTGCATCAGACACATCCCGTGATTTACCTCCCCCAGCACTCTAAGGGGCCGAAACCTGGGAGTCCAGGATTAGTCCAGCGTAAGTTGGGAACCTGGGTATATCAAAAAAAAAAAAACTAACTCCTTTTATAGGTACCAAAATTTGTCTTTCCCATAAATAAATAAATATACATTTTTTTTTCTTTTATCACTTTTCAACTTCATATTTTTAAGCCTATTTGTGACTTTGGCACTTTTTTTATTCACTTTTTATTTTATTTTTAATTATTAAAAATATTTAATTAGTTAAAATATTACAAATGTGAACTAAATTTTACAGAATATGAAAATAAAATTTTGATTCATTAATTTGATACTAGATATTGGAGCTGCTAGTTGCTTTTACACAGGAATCGGAATTTGATTTTGATACCTATCATTGGAGATGGTAATTTGATATTATATAAATAGTGTACATAGGTATTAAAATTTGATTTTGATACATGTGTCTTAATTTTATGCATTGGATTGGAGATGCCCAACAAGGATTATTACTCAGACCATACAATAATTTGGCTATGCTCTATTCAATTTGTTCATTAAAAGTTATGGCTGTTTTCCTCATTGGATGTCCCTTCTATATATTCATTCTAGAAGCTATCATTGGTAGGGACTACACTTAAAATTTAAAACATTTCAACATAACCCAAAATAGAACTCAAAAGAGGTTCTCTTACAATCATTAAGTCTTCAACTTACCTATTTTAGTGACACATGACCATCCTTTAACACTACCTAGCCTACTTTCTCTCTTTGACCTCTTGTACCCACCCCTTCCACATTAATAAAATTCTCATGTTGCCCTTGTTTTTGAAGTTGAGGATTGTTATGGTCTCGGGCGACGACGAATATCGAGTGCCTCTGATGAGATAAGTTTGGCAAAAGGGATAACGGAGGTAGTCTTCTTCAGATGGTTAGTATTGGGGGCACTAGCACCAACACCAGCACCACCAACACGAGCAGAGGATGCTTGAGTTGAGGATGACGATGATGAACATTTAGTTACTCGCACACATTTTGGGCACATACTTAAAGTTGTTGGAGGAGTGATGTTCATGTTCATCGGAGAAAGCTTGAGTGCTCTAAGTTCAGTCAACTCCTTTTGCAAGCGCTTGTTATCCTCACTTAATGTTTGACAATACCTTTTCAAATATCTGCAATTCACTTCTGTTTGCTTCAGCTTAGTCCTGCATTATATTATTCAAGATAACTTTTAATCGTTTAATTAGAAAATATTACAACTAAAACATCCATATATGTCAATGTTAAATTATTTATTTATATTTCTTAAGGGTAAACAATTAATTATAAATAATATTACACATACATTAATGCCAAATTATACAAAAGTTAACTTGTATGAGGTTACAAGTTGTTAAGCTAAACGATGAAATGTATATATTAAACAAATAGTTATTACAAATGCCAAATTATACAATTTTTACGTCAGACATAAGATGAAATTATCGATAACGACAACATGATAGTAGCCGAGTTTGTTATTTTAAATTAAATTACTTCAGATGTACTCAGTAGAATACCGCTTTAATGATTTCAAGAGTTGACGTCTCAGATTTAATTTAATTTGTGTTCACGATTGATGGCACGATGATTACTGCAATCAAGTCAAATTCTAGGTATTTATTTTTTCTTCTTTTTTTTTTTTTAGGAAAACCAAAAAAGTCTCCTTTTTACTCCTATTTTTACTTTGATTTAAAACAAAAATCAAGATAAAGTGATCAATTGATAATTTTGTGCAAAAAAGTCAACATTAATTATATAAGTAAACAATATTCTAAAACAAATTATTAAAAAAAAAAAAAAAGTAGGCAAATTTAATACTTTCATAATAATTAAAAAAGGCAATTTATTAATTTGATGGAAAAATTACTCACCTTGCCCTCCTGTTTTGAAACCAAACTTCCACTTGTCTAGGCCGTAGATCCAGTTGTTTCGCCAATGCCACCTTTTGCTTCTGCAAAAATATTAAATAAAATAAATAAATAAATAAAAAATATTAAATTTTTTACTCAACCTGCCACTCACCGTATTGAGCGTATGCTGCTTCTTGAACGTTTCTTCAAGCACCGCCGCTTGTTCCTTCGACAGCCGGAGCTTCTTCCTCCCCGCTGCATCACCGCCATCTTCATCCTCGCTCACCACTATGTAATTCGGGCTCAAGTCTCTGTCCACCTCGTAATGTTCTTCTCTCTCCACTGATCTCTTATTCCCGCTCAACCTAGTAGTCGAAACCGCACTGTTCGGCGATGAAACCACCAGTTCTTCCTCCACCTCCCGCTCCTTCACCACCATCGCCGCAGCCGCCTGCCGCCGCTGCTCTTCAATGTACGCCGTTATCTCCTTATCCATATCTGCATGCATTACGAGAAAATTTTCCATCAATCATTCATTCACACCAGAAAACATCATCAAACCCTAAATTACTCCAATCTACACTGAAAATTAATCAAAAAAAAAAATAAAAAATTGTCCAATAAATCGAAAATTGAGCTCTGAATAATTAGTAACAGATCATAGGCGATTTTAAAAACTCAAACATGCATGTATGTATAAAAATTATACTTTTCCTACGCCAGAATGTAAAAAAAATAAATCAAATTTAGCTCGATCAAAAGTAAAATTGATAAAAATGAATATTAGCGAGCAGATAGATACCAGCATAGGAAGGGGGTTTGTAATTAGGAAGGGGGAGGATTTGATGATTATGGGGAAGGGAATTGTAAGGAGAAGGGATTAATTTGTAGGGGCAAGGGCCAAGAGAGGAAAGAAGTTTAGATGGTGGTGGTAGAGGATTAACAGTATGATTATGACGATGAGGATGAATAACAGGAGGGCATTTTAGGGTTAAACTCAAGTTTAATCCATGATCATCTTCCATTTTCTCTCTCTAGAATTGTTTGAGAGAGAGAGAGAGAGAGAGAGAGGATAGGGAGTGCAGGATTTATGTTGGTAAAAGTGTGGGTATATATAGATGAGCAAATGATGATTTATATGTCAGGGAGAAAGAGAAAAGGATGGCTCAATCATGATGAGATTATGTTTTTTTTTTTTTAGCTTTTTTTTCTTTTTTTCTTTTTCTTTGTGCATTTCTGTTCTGCCAGTTTGGAATCAAGTTTCATGATTTTTTTTTCTTATTTAATTCTTTTTTAAAAAAAAATTTCCTAAATGTCAAGCATTGAAAAGTAGTTTAAAAAACATAAAATATGGGGAGAAACGCGTTTCTTCATAATTTATGGAGAAATGGGACCCGACTTGTCGCGCGACAATGCAGGCCAGAACACGTTTCTCCATAAGTATGGCACGACTCTTTTTTCTGGATATCCGTCCCAAGGCTTCTGGATATTCAGAACCTTATGAAAGTGATATCCAGAATCAGAAATTTGGCCTTGGCCTTGGCCTTTGCCCCAAATCTTTTTTTTCTAGATATCCGTTCCAAAGATTCTGGATATTACTATTCAATGTTCTGGATATCCAGAACCTTATGCAAGTGATATCCAGAATCAGAAATTTGGCATTGGCCTTGGCCTTTGCCCCAAATCTTTTTTTCTGGATATCCGTTCCAAAGCTTCTGGATATCACTATTCAATGTTCTGGATATCCAGAACCTTATGAAAGTGATATCCAGAATCATAAATTTGGTCTTGGCCTTGGATTTGGCTTCAAAAATTTTTTTTTTCTGGATATCCGTCCCAAGGCTTCTCGATATCAATATTCAATGTTCTGGATATCCAGAACCTTATGAAAGTGATATCCAGAAATTTAAAATTTGGCCTTGGCCCAAAATCTTTTTTTCTGGATATCCATCCCAAAATTTCTGAATTTCCAGAACACGTTTCTCCATAAATTACGGAGAAACGTGTTTCTCCAGAGACCGACTCTTTAAAAAATGACCAAATTTGATAAAACTCGTTGCTGAAAGTAGCAAAATTTATATTTTTTTTTCGCTGAAATTCGCTATTTTTAATTACTTGTTTTGTGAGACTCGATATTGATAATAGCGATTTTACCCTTTTCTTTCTAAATTCTGCTAGTAGCAAATTTCATCGCAATTGGACAAACTTTGACTAAACCAATTTCAATTGTTCATTTCAATTTTAATTGTTTGGGTTCGTAGAATTAGTTGAGTTTATTTAGAGAATTTCACATTTCGTGCATATTTCTTTCGCTCATCTATTTTTCTTAGTGTGGCTCAACTCGATTGACAAGTAGGATTTCTATTTCAAAATACATATCGTTTTAGATTTTTCACTCATATTTATAAATGCAATTTGTACATATATAAAGACTTGTGTACCCCTACAATAATTCTATTATCTATATAATTAAATGCTTATACAAGAGATATGTCACAATCATTACTAAGGATATATTTGGTATAAATGGCAAGCATTTTTTGGAAATAGTAATAAAGTGTAAAATATTTTGGAACAAAAATTAACTCCCAAAATAACATGTATTTTGAAACGGATAGGGGATCGAGTACGTAATATTGCCTCATATTCATGTAACAATAGATATTTTCAAAATATTACTCTCTATTATAAAAATTCAAGTGAGATTATCTTTTTGGGACGAATGAGATATATTTTATTTTATTGATTTTTAAAATTTCAACCTTGATTTTACCTTTTTCTTTCTTTTCAACTAAATAATAATTCAAAAAAAGAAAGAAAAGAAAAAGGAGAAAAAACGACTTTCTCGTTCATTTTTATTGACCGTTTGACTAAAGAGTGATTTTCCTCGTGAGGGAACAGTGAGTGTGTTGAGAGGATATCACATTGCACACGCATGAGCTGAGTCAACTATATTTCAGAAACGGCCATTTGTGGGTCCCACCTGTGCATGATGCACGTGTGGACGACGTAAGCCAACTACTCATAGAATATGTTACTGTTTTTACCCTTAAGTTTTGATAAATCTATCTCAAGTTTTTTTCCTAATGTTTGAGTTTATTTCAATTTAAACCCTCTAGTTTATATTCTTGTCCTCTACCTACGGAGTGTAATAACTTAGAGGTGTGAAATGACACGAATCTAAAGGTCTAGGGATGACAATGGAAATATTTAGACCTTTTTTCAAGACCCCTTTCATTATACAAGGGAGGTTATAAGTGGTAGTTCAGATTGAAAGTTGGAAAATTGATCCAACGGCTGAGGTTGAATCTTGAAAAAAAAAATTTCTTACTCATCACACCTACTCATCACACGGTAGTTACTGACTCTTTAACTGAAGTTCTGATATTTACGATGGCTATCTCCGGCCTCGTCGACAAAATTCTCTCCACCTTTACTCTTTTCTTTTCGCTACTCCTACTCCTCATTTTGATCGCCACTGCCGCCGCCGATGACACCACCGAAGGAGGCAGTGCTACTTTCACCGTCAATTCCAAATTCATTGGTATGAATCATTCCCTTAGTCTCCTTAAAGCTCACGATAATCTCCGCCAAGCTCAGATTCTCGCCGCCGGCGTTGACATCGCTATTGGCGGCACTGACCGTCCTGATATCGTTGGGTAAGCCGTCCCTCCTCACTTTCGCTTTAATTTCTCAATTTGGGGTTGAATTTGATTTCCTGTACCTAATGCAAGTCTGTGGTTTGTTTAAAGTTTTTCTGGCGGCACTAGCCGTCCTGATACCGTTGGGTAAGCCGTCCCTCCTCACTTTCGCTTTAATTTCTCAATTTGGGGTTGAATTTGCTTTCATGTACCTAATACAAGTCCGTAGTTTGTTTGAAGTTTTTCAATGGTTAAGTTCCATTAACCATAGGTCATATTCTGATGGTGTTAATTAAGTTTTACACTGATCTTTTTATTATTTTGTGCACAAAATTTTCAATAATTGGTTAGTTTCTCAAGTGACTGGTGTCTGAATTGGAATGATATAGGCTTTATTATGCACGGATTGGAATTGGAACACCACCGAGAGAATATTATGTGCAAGTAGATACCGGAAGTGACATAATGTGGATCAATTGCATAGAGTGCAAATAGTGCCCCAGGAGAAGGTATCATAGGGTAAAACTTTCAGTTGTATTCTTCTTTGTGCTTATCTTGCTTAACATCTAGCCAATTTCAATAAAACTTTGTTATGTTTTCTCCCTAATGCTTCAGTGTCATTTACCAAAATCATAGTACTCCAACGTCCCAAAATGAATGTCCAAAAAGTTTTCAAATTTGTTCTTGATTAAAGCAAATTTGAAACTTTTTGGACATTCATTTTGAGACAGAGGTAGTAAATATTATTGATCTCATTTTCAGCTTTTACCTTTCATATTTCATGTATTGGATTTCCTTTATCCTCCTATTCATGGTATCTTTAGTTGGCAGTACTTAATTAAACTGAAGATGCTATCTGAACACTTTGTTTGTAAGCTTTTTGGAAACCAGGACAGTTAATAGGGCTAGATATCACATCTAAGTTGGACCTTTTCCCTTCATGATAACGTAAACTTATTGCTCTTACCGAATGTTTTGATCGCAACCCCCGAGCACCATAGGTTTGTTATGAGATTGCTGTTAAGGCACTTCATGTGTTTGTTGATTTGTCAAGAGCTCATTTTTATTTTTATTTTGGTATTTGTTTTAAATTTGTTACTAACATACACTGAATATAGACATTATATGGTACTAATTTTTATTGATTTGTGTACATTTGCTGAATGATGTCTTTAGCTAAAAATCAATAATTTTAGAGGAATGGTATTATTCGTTTCTATTTAATATATTAGCTTTTGGATATTAGAAACTGAAATCAACATATGTTAGAACTTATTTTCTTTTGCTGACTATATAGACTACAGAACTTTTTAGTTTGATACCAGGTATGAATGTATGGTTAGGGGTTGACGTGGAAAAGAGGAAAATTGATTGTGATGGAAATTTACGTGTGAGAAAGACAAAATTGAAAATGATTCTTTAATTTTCTTCACTTTACCACCATGCATACCGTCCAGTGCCATTAGCACAGGCATTTGAGTACTTGTAATTTACACAAAACCTTATACTCCCTTCTACCCAGTTTAATGTTATTTGTTAGACTTATTTTGATTATTAAAAAAAGATAAATATTGTGAGTATTAAAAGAAATTAAGAGAGAGAAAGTGGATAGAAAGTTTTTGTTGTAAGGATGACAAGTGAGTCTCATTGTCCATTTTAAATAATAAATCAAGTAAAACCCTTAACCTGAAACAGATTAAAAAGAAAAGTAACAATCTTAACACTACAAGTGAGTCTCACTATGCTTGGACAAAATCATCATGGATAAATTTCTAGAACGCCAAATAAAGAAGATGAACAAATTGCGAATGGGAGGAGGAAGATTGATGGAAAAAACTATTTTTATTTGTTGTGTGTTTTTCTAGTTATAGCTTCAACAACAATGTGATTAATTCCCAATTAATACTTATATTAATATGAGAGTCATTACCTTATATTCAGAATTTTTTTCTCAAATAATCCTTTTTTACTTTTTTATTTACCAAAATGACTCACTATTCAAACTATTGCTCAGAATGTCCATTTTTTTGAAAATCGCTATACCGTGTAGCGAGTTTGACTTGGGTCTTGTCAAAATTCGCTACACCGTGTAGTGAGTTTAGGGTAATTAAGTTTGACCGTTTAGAAATTAATTAGGGCATTTAATTAACCTAAAATCGCTACACGGTGTAGCGAGTTTGGTCAAACCTAATTAAACTCGCTACACAGTGTAGCGAGTTTGACTTGGGTCCGGAATCCCTTTTTTTCTTATTTTATTTAATTCTTCTCTTCCTTCTTTCTTTCTTTCTATATATATATATATATATATATATATATATATATATATATATATATATATATATATATATATATATATATATATATATATATATATATATATATATATATATATATTATTTATATATATATAAAATAATAAATTAGAAAGAGGAAGTCCCTTTAAAAGTCCTCTCACTAAGAGAGGTACCAAAGGAACTTGAAAAACAATGAAGATGAATCATCTATTTATAGTAGAAGAAAGATTTAAAAAATGTAGGATACATCTATGTGGGAAACACAAAAAACATTTGAATTTAGAGATGGTGGGAAAAATAAAATTTCATTTGCCTCCAAAAATTTCATTTACACCCCTCATGAATTTTTTGGAGGCAAATGAAATTTTTCCTTAAATCAATTACTTCTCTTGGATCTTTTACTTGTTTCATTTTTATGTGAAAGTCTCATGAAATTTTTGACTAGTAATATACGTGATTTAATTATCTTAATAATGAAAACTTAAAAAATATTGTATTTAATTTTTCAATTTTTACACTTTTATGAATAATGATTTAGGGTGAGGGGGCGCATGAAATTATTTCTACATATTTCTCATACTCTATTATGATCCAAATTAGTACCTTTTTCAAATATCTATTATGCTACAAGTAATCATTATAATAAATATGCAAGAGCTAGTGAATTATTCCTTCCGTCTCAGAAAGAAGTAGAAAGAAAGTTAATTCTATTTTAATTTAAATTTAGTGGTAAGGTTAATTGAATTTTTCCAAAAAAAAAATTGAAAAATTAAATACAATATTTTTTAAGTTTTCATTATTAAGATAATTAAATCACGTATATTACTAATCAAAAATTTCATGAGGCTTTCACATAAAAATGGAAAAAGTAAAAGGTCCAAGAGAAGTAATTGATTTAAGAAAAAAATTCATTTGCCTCCAAAAAATTCATGAGGAGTGCAAATGAAATTTTTGGAGGCAAATGAAATTTTGTTTTTCCCACCATCTCTAAATTTAAATATTTTTTGTGTTTCCCACATAGATGTATCCTACATTTTTTAAATCTTTCTTCTTCTATAAATAGATGATTCATCTTCATTATTTTTCAAGTTTCTTTGGGACCTCTCTTAGTGAGAGGACTTTTAAAGGGACTTCCTCTTTCTAATTTATTATTTTATATATATATAAATAATATATATTTATATATATATATATATATATATATATATATATATATAATATATATATATATACTCCCTCCGTCCCAGGAATTTATAGACTTTTGGGTATATATATATATATATATATATATATATATATATATATATATATATATATAATATATACTCTGTGACGACCCCAACCCTAGGCACTTATTTTTAAATATTACATTATATGCTTTTAATATTTATGCTATCTTTATGTGTTTAATTATGTCTTTAAATTCTAAATTTAGGATAAATTGGGTGAGAAATAAATTTAGAATCCTATAAGAATTTATTGGACATTAAATAAATAAACTTGGGAAAATAATAGAAATGGAAAAATGTTAAATGGTGTAGGGAATTTAAATGAGTAGAATAAATTAATGGGATAAAGATTTAAATTTATTTATTTGGGTTGGGTGAAAGCCTAGATAGATATTTCCATGGGGGGCCAATTTGTTGGAACTTCCTCCTTCATTGCCAAGTGTCTCCCCACCCCCATTTCCCTTACTCCCTACCCGGTCCCCTTCCCCTTCATTCCTCATTCACTACTCATCTTCAACCTAGGGAGAACTAAGGGACACCATTGAAGCCTTTGCACAAGCTTTGGAAATCCAAGACTTTCTTCACCAAAATTCAAGTCCTAGAGCTCCATTGAAGTTGGGTGATCTAGAGGAAACCTTCTAGCTAGAAAGATCAAGCATTTCCTTCTAAAATCCAAGTAAGTTGTTATGACTTCTTTTCTCATGAATGTTCATGAATATCTCTTGTTGTTCTTGTTCTTGAAATGTTGATTCTTGCTTAGGAAACCTAATGGGAGTTGAATGATTAAAAATGGAATTCTTGAAGTTAGGGTTCATGGAAGATTTTGTAAAAAGGGTTTGAAATGGGTGGAATGGGTAGAGATGAGTGATCTAGGATTTCTTGGTTTTGAGTTTACATGTTTGGTTGGGACTTGACAAGATTTATGTATCATTTTGTGTTCTTGAGCTAAGTTGATTGAAGGATTGGAAACCTAGGCTTGTTTGGGTAGACTCGCATATCGGGCCGGAGGCTTGGGCGGTCCGCCCTGCGGGAGGCTGAGCGGCCGCCCGGCCTTGGCGAACTTGAGACTTCCTTGGAAAACCACTTGGGCGGTCCGCCCAAGTGGTGCGGTCGCCTACGCCAGGGTGAACTTCAACCCCTTTGGCGATCCACTTGGGCGGTCGCCCAAGTGTCAAGGGCGGCCCGCCCTATACCCCCGAACCAGCTTTTCTTAATTTAAACTAGGATCGTTAGCAAGTTGTTGGCCACTTATAAATAGAGACTCCCACTTGGTAATTGAACTTGAACTTCCACTTAGGCCTTGTATCCTTGTGTATGGGAATTGTAGGGTAGGTTAATGATCCCTCCTTTCCTTACTTGATGTTATATATCTTGTTGTTGATATTTGATAGTGTATTCATAAATTGTTGCACTTTGATATTGATTGGGCATGAGTATATATTACCATGTATCTATTGTTTATCCCTTTTTGTGGATTTTATTCAAGTATCTATTATGTGCTTGATATGTGTGAGTCAGCTGACGTTGGGGTATAACGAATACGATCAATTAAGGAAGTGTGACCTAATGTGATCGGATTATGTTATATTCGTGACCGTCCCCTCCTGTGGCCACGAGGTTGGGGTATAGCATCTGTATTGAGCCAAAAGCCTTACAGAGTTGCTACTTGTCTTATATGGTTCTCCGAAAACGGGTCTTATAAGACGTGAGTATTGCTTAAGCAGCTCACTGTAATTGGAGTATTATTATACCCAATGTTGTACGACTACTGTTCAGACGGGAAAAGGTAAACCAAGGTAATGGAATGTGTTTATAGCTTTCCCAATGTGTTATGTGCGACTTGTTATATGTTGCATTTATTTGGCATATTGTTGCATCCATAATAGCTTGCTGAGATTTATTCTCACCCCTCTCCCTTCTTGTTTTAGATCCCGAGAGGGAGGACCGCCCAAGTAAGGACGGAGAGGAGTTTGGAGAAATCTTTTGGGGTATTGTCAGGGTATGTTTAGGGTGACGTATAAATTGTATTTTGGTAATTCCATTCTTGGAGTTTGTAATTATAAACCTTAACTCTACGTCATAACCTTAAATCTTTTGTAACTAAACAGTTAACTATTTTCAAAGTTAGTTATCTCCTCCTCCGATGTGGAGTAGAGTGGAGTTCTTTTGAAATGGTATGTTATTCATGTTCATGTTGGAGAGTCAAAGTAAAGTTTTAAAAAGTTTAGTGTTTTCGGTTAGTTTGGGGACGCACCAACTCGGGACACGTGTAGGTTCCGGCCTGGGTCCCCACACTGCACGTGAGCTCGGTTAGAATTCTTGGGTAGAGTCTAGCCGAGTGAGAGTGTGTGGTAACCGACGTCGAGTGTTTAATGCAGGAGTTTGTTGTAATGGCGGGAAATGAAGGTGATCCGAATCTGGGTTTGGGTGGTGTTGGTAAGCCGAACGCCGAGATGATGGACATGTTCCGAGGGTTCCTTCAGCATATGGCAACGCAGAATCGAATTTGAATCGAATCTAGGCGTACAAGGGCAACATGGGTTGGAGAAGTTCGTGAAGATGTCTCCTCCTAGCTTCAACGGAGATCCGGATCCGGTGAAGGCCGAGAGGTGGCTTGAGGCTATGAACAAGATTTTCGCACTATGGAGAGTACCGATGCGGAGAAAGTGAGATGCGCCGTTTTCAAATTGGAAGGACCAAATGAGCATTGGTGGCAAGTGGTAAAGGATGGTTGGGACCGAGATTTGACACCGCAGACGTGGGAGAACTTCACGCTCAAGTTCCGAGATCACTTTGTGCCGACGGTTACTAGTGGACAAGAAAGAAGGCGAGTTTCGAAGCCGGAGCAAGGGACCATGACGATAGCGCAGATTCGGCGAAGTTCACGTAATTGGCCCGATATTGTCCTCATTTGGTGCCGATGAGGAGAGGCGAGTCTACCGGTTTGTTAAGGGTTTAAGGGTCGAGTTCCGAAGGCGGTTGTTGACGCACAACTTCGCCAACTTCCAAGCAAGAGAATATGGCGTACCGGATTGAGAACGACATAGAGGAGCATCGTGGTAAGAATGAGGGAGGAAACAGAACAGATTTCGGGGTCAAGGATCGGGACGAGATAGAGTGCCGAGGACTTTCACCCCGGGAGCAAATCGAGGAGGTCATGTGGCGGCTCCGCAAATCGTGCGACTTCCGGCCGCCTTGGGACAACATGTGGGTTTTGCAAGAGGATAGGGCATTCCGAAGACAAATGTTGGAGAAAACAAGGCAAGTGTTTGGAGTGTGGATCGCCGGCCATTTCAGGAGGAATTGTCCCAAGTTACGTAATAAGCAAGCGACTGCACCGGATTCGGGGTCAAGGTAGTGGTGTGAAGAGAGATGTTGATGGGAAACCTAAGGATAAAGTCCAAGGTCGTGTGTTTGCTTTGGGTCGAGGGGAGGTCGATCCTAATGCCGTCATTAGAGGTATAGTTCCTGTCTCAGAGTTAAGGCCCGCATTCTTATAGATCCCGGTCTTCCCATTCATTTCGTGGCGTCTCATTTTGCATTCTCATTGCATATCTTGCCCGAATCTATGCCTTATGTGTTAGAGGTCTCTACTCCTATGGGAGAGAGCCTTGAATCTTCTTTTCGATATATCGTGGATGTGATGTGACTATATGTGGGCATGTATTGCCGGTGGATTTGGTCGAGTTACCAATCCGTGATTTTGATGTGATCCTTGGTATGGATTGGTTGAGTCGGTTGCCATGCTTTGGTAGACTGTCGTAGGAAGCGAGTCTCATTTGCTATGCCCGATGTGCCTACATTTATATTTGATGCCGATAAATCTATGTTCGGGTTACATGTTATTTCGCCTTAAAAGCTAGAAAGATGCTATCTAAGGGGCGTACGGGTTACTTAGCTTATGTGGTAGATTCCAATAAGAAGTCTCCCGAGTTAGCTCATGTTCCGGTTGTGAATGAATTTAGTGATGTGTTCTCTAGTGAGTACTCTATGCCTCGGATCGTGAGATAGAGTTTTGTATTGACTTAGTACCCTGCACCGCTCCTATCTCTAAAGCACCCTATAGAATGGCTCCGGCCGAGTTAAAAGAGTTGAAGGTCCAATTGCAAGAATTGTTAGACCGAGGTTTTATTCGTCCTAGTGTGTCTCCGTGGGGAGCACCGGGCCTTGTTTGTTAGGAAGAAGGATGGTACCTTACGATTGTGTATTGACTATCGTTTGTTGAACCAAGCCACCATTAAGAATAAGTATCCTCTTCCGCATATAGATGATTTGTTTGACCAACTCCAAGGTTCCGTTATCTACTCAAAGCTTGATTTGAGAAGCGGATACCATCGCTTGAAGATTAGGCCTGATGATGTTGCTAAGACAGCCTTTCCGTACTAGATATGGTCATTATGAGTTTGTTGTGATGCCGTTTGGGCCGACTAATGCTCCGCCGTGTTTATGGATATGATGAACCGTGTCTTCAAGCCTTATCTTGATAGTTTTGTGGTGGTCTTTATCGATGATATTCTTGTGTATTCTAAGTCCCGGAAGAGCATGAGAATCATTTGAGGATTGTCTTGTCCGTTCTTCGTGAGAAGCGCTTGTATGCCAAGTTCAAGAAGTGCGAGTTTGGCTTGAGCGCATTTCTTTCTTGGGGCATGTTGTATCGAGTTCGGGAATTTCCGTTGATCCTTCGAAGATTGAAGCCGTGGTTAATTGGAAGCAACCTTCGACTGTGACCGAGGTCCGTAGTTTTCTTGGGTTGGCGGGATACTATCGGAGGTTCATTGAAGGGTTTTCTCGGATTGCTACTCCGTTGACTAGGTTGACTCGGAAAGATGTACCGTTTGTATGGGATTCCAAGTGTGAAGTAAGTTTTGATGAATTGAAGAAGAGGTTGACGACGGCTCCGGTTCTTACCCTTCCGAGTGGTCATGAGAATTTTGTTATTTATAGTGATGCCTCGAAGGCGGGTTTGGGATGTGTGTTAATGCAAGATGGAAAAGTTATTGCGTATGCCTCTAGGAAGTTATCACCGGCGGAATGTAATTACCCTACTCATGATATGGAATTGGCGGCGATTGTATTTGCGTTGCATAAGTGGAAGCATTATCTTTACGGAGCGAAATTCGAGATTTTCACCGATCATAAGAGTTTGAAGTACCTATTTACCCAAAAGGAGTTGAACAACCGGCAAAGAAGATGGTTAGAGTTTTTGAAGGATTTTGATTGTGTCATATCCTATCATCCGGGGAAGGCCAATGTGGTGGCCGATGCGATTAGCCGAAAGGCGTATGCGACAGCCTTGAGTTCTCGGGAGTTGAAGAGTGAAGTGATAGTTGCGAATGTTCGAGCCGTTCCGAGCATTGTATGGTGATTTGAAGGAAGCTCAACAAGAAGATCCTAATTGAAGAAAATTTGTGATCAAGTGCAAGATGGGAAAGCTGGGATTTTGCTTTGAATCGAGATGGGATTTTAACTTTCCAAGGGAGAATTTGCGTTCCGTCATCGCCGGAAATCAAGAAGCGTGTTTTAGAGGATGGCCATAAGTCCAAGTTTGCGATTCATCCGGGGAGTACCAAAATGTATCAAGACTTGAAGCGTGGATATTGGTGGAATGGAATGAAAAGGGAAATAGCGGATTATGTATCTAAGTGTTTGACGTGTCAACAGATTAAGGCAGAACATCAAAGACCGGCGGGACTACTTCAACCATTGGATATTCCGGAATGGAAATGGGAAGGGATCTCGATGGATTTTGTTTCGGGTTTGCCTCTCACCGCAAAGAAGATGGATGCTATATGGGTTATTGTGGATCGGTTGACGAAGTCGGCTCATTTTCTTCCGGTATCAACCAAGTATTCGTTAGAGAAGTTAGCTCAGTTGTACTTAAAGGAGATTGTAAGACTTCACGGGGTTCCGGTTAGTATTGTGTCCGATAGAGATCCGAGGTTTACATCCAGATTTTGGAGAGCATTGCATGAAGCTTTGGGTTCTAAGTTGTGTTTTAGTACCGCGTTTCATCCTCAAACCGATGGTCAGTCCGAGAGAACTATTCAGATACTTGAGGATATGTTACGAGCTTGTGTGATGGATTTCCAATTGTCTTGGGAGGATCATTTACCTTTAGTGGAGTTTGCTTACAATAACAGTTATCAGTCCAGTATTGAGATGGCTCCGTATGAAGCTTTGTATGGTAGGAAGTGTCGATCTCCGATGTGTTGGGACGAGGTTGGTGAAGCAAGACTTTGGGGCCCGGATTTGGTTCGAGATTCTACGGAGAAGATCAAAGTGATTCGGGATAGATTGAAGACAGCTCAGAGTCGACAGAAAAGCTACGCCGACAACAGAAGGCGGGATTTATCATTTCGGGTTGGTGACTTTGTGTTCTTGAAGGTTTCTCCGAGGACGGGGATTAAAAGGTTTGGTAATAAGGGTAAGTTGGCTCCGAGGTTTGTGGGACCGTTTGAGATTCTAGAGAAGATAGGGGAATTGGCTTACAGTTAGCGTTGCCTCCGTCTCTCTCTTTGCTCCATGATGTTTTCCATGTCTCGATGTTAAGAAAGTATTGTCATGATCCCTCCCATGTTTTGAGCTCTCCTCCCGATGATGTCCAAGCGGACATGTCGTATGTTGAAGAGCCATTAAGAGTCTTAGAATTCCAAGTTAAAGAGTTGAGAACCAAGAGTATCCCGATAGTAAAAGTCCTTTGGAAGAATCACACCGTAGAGGAAGCGACGTGGGAGCTAGAGTCGGAGATGAGAGCAAAATACCCGTGGTTGTTTGAAAATTCAAGTAAGTTTTCCTTTTAAAATTCGGGTCGAATTTTCTTTAAGGGGGAGTGAGTGTGACGACCCCAACCCTAGGCACTTATTTTTAAATATTACATTATATGCTTTTAATATTTATGCTATCTTTATGTGTTTAATTATGTCTTTAAATTCTAAATTTAGGATAAATTGGGTGAGAAATAAATTTAGAATCCTATAAGAATTTATTGGACATTAAATAAATAAACTTGGGAAAATAATAGAAATGGAAAAATGTTAAATGGTGTAGGGAATTTAAATGAGTAGAATAAATTAATGGGATAAAGATTTAAATTTATTTATTTGGGTTGGGTGAAAGCCTAGATAGATATTTCCATGGGGGGCCAATTTGTTGGAACTTCCTCCTTCATTGCCAAGTGTCTCCCCACCCCCATTTCCCTTACTCCCTACCCGGTCCCCTTCCCCTTCATTCCTCATTCACTACTCATCTTCAACCTAGGGAGAACTAAGGGACACCATTGAAGCCTTTGCACAAGCTTTGGAAATCCAAGACTTTCTTCACCAAAATTCAAGTCCTAGAGCTCCATTGAAGTTGGGTGATCTAGAGGAAACCTTCTAGCTAGAAAGATCAAGCATTTCCTTCTAAAATCCAAGTAAGTTGTTATGACTTCTTTTCTCATGAATGTTCATGAATATCTCTTGTTGTTCTTGTTCTTGAAATGTTGATTCTTGCTTAGGAAACCTAATGGGAGTTGAATGATTAAAAATGGAATTCTTGAAGTTAGGGTTCATGGAAGATTTTGTAAAAAGGGTTTGAAATGGGTGGAATGGGTAGAGATGAGTGATCTAGGATTTCTTGGTTTTGAGTTTACATGTTTGGTTGGGACTTGACAAGATTTATGTATCATTTTGTGTTCTTGAGCTAAGTTGATTGAAGGATTGGAAACCTAGGCTTGTTTGGGTAGAATGCATATTGGTGTTTGGAGGCTTGGGCGGTCGCCTGGGGGGGCCGAGCGGCCGCCCGGCACCTGCGGTAACTTGAGACTTCCTTGGAAAACCACTTGGGCGGTCGCCCCGAAGTGGTGTGGCGTCGCCCACGTGTGGTGAACTTCAACCCCTTTGCAATCCACTGGGCGGTCGCCGAGTGTCGGCGGTCGCCCATACCCCCGAACCAGCTTTTCTTAATTTAAACTAGGATCGTTAGCAAGTTGTTGGCCACTTATAAATAGAGACTCCCACTGCAGTAATTGAACTTGAACTTCCACTTAGGCCTTGTATCCTTGTGTATGGAAATTGTAGGGTAGGTTAATGATCCCTCCTTTCCTTACTTGATGTTATATATCTTGTTGTTGATATTTGATAGTGTATTCATAAATTGTTGCACTTTGATATTGATTGGGCATGAGTATATATTACCATGTATCTATTGTTTATCCCTTTTTGTGGATTTTATTCAAGTATCTATTATGTGCTTGATATGTGTGAGTCAGCTGACGTTGGGGTATAACGAGAATACGATCAATTAAGGAAGTGTGACCTAATGTGATCGGATTATGTTATATCCTCGCGACGTCCCCTCCCCGTGGCCACAGGTTGGGGTATAGCACTCTCAGAGCCAAAAGCCTTACTGTAGTTGCTACTGTCTTATATGGTTCTCCTCGAAAACGGGTCTTATAAGACGTGAGTATTTTTTGAAATTTCACCTGTAATTGGAGTATTATTATACCCAATGTTGTACAGCCACTTGCTCGAGACGGGAAAAGGTAAACCAAGGTAATGGAATGTGTTTATAGCTTTCCCAATGTGTTATGTGCGACTTGTTATATGTTGCATTTATTTGGCATATTGTTGCATCCATAATAGCTTGCTGAGATTTATTCTCACCCCTCTCCCTTTACTGTTTTAGATCCCGAGACAGGAGGACCGCCCAAGTAAGGACGGAGAGGAGTTTGGAGAAATCTTTTGGGGTATTGTCAGGGTATGTTTAGGGTGACGTATAAATTGTATTTTGGTAATTCCATTCTTGGAGTTTGTAATTATAAACCTTAACTCTACGTCATAACCTTAAATCTTTTGTAACTAAACAGTTAACTATTTTCAAAGTTAGTTATCTCCTCCTCCGATGTGGAGTAGAGTGGAGTTCTTTTGAAATGATATGTTATTCATGTTCATGTTGGAGAGTCAAAGTAAAGTTTTAAAAAGTTTAGTGTTTTTCGGTTAGTTTGGGGACGCACCAACTCGGGACACGTGTAGGTTCCGGGTCGGGGTCCCCACATACTCCCTCCGTCCCAGGAATTTATAGACTTTTGGGTTTTGCACGGGAATTAAGGAGGAATTATTATATTGAAAGTGTTGTGAGTGTGAAAATAAAATAGGAGAGAGAATGAGTGGAGAGAATAGTAAATTATAATGGTGATGTGAGTATTAAAATAATGTAGGAGAGAGAATGAGTAGAGGAAATAGTAAAGATTTCTTTCCATTTTAGGAAAGTATATATTATTGTGGGACGCCCAAAAAGAAAAGTTTATATATTATCATGGGACGGAGGGTGGTATATAGAAAGAAAGAAAGAAGGAAGAGAAGAGAAGAATTACATAAAATAAGAAAAAAAAGGGATTTCGGACCCGAGTCAAACTCGCTTCACCGTGTAGCGAGTTTGATTAGGGTTTGTCAAAACTCGCTACACCGTGTAGCGAGTTTAGGTTAATTAAATTCCCTAATTAATTTCCAAACGGCCAAACTTAATTACCCTAAACTCGCTACACGGTGTAGCGAGTTTTGACAAACCCTAATCAAACTCGCTAAACGGTGTAGCGATTTTCAAAAAAATAGACATTCTGGGCAATAGTTTGATCAGTGAGTCATTTTGATAAATAAAAAAGTAAAAAAGGATTATTTGAAAAAAATTCTTATATTCATGGGGTTTAATTTCACACTTTGTAATCCCTAATCTCAAGGTAATAATCCCTATTAATCCCTCATTAATCTAGGAATCATGGGACATCAATATTGGGGTTAAATTTTAAAATTTACACTTTCAACCCACCAACTTTGAGCTATAATATATTTTCCATCCATTATCAAATTGGATATCTAGATATACCATTTCAATAGTCACACAGAGTGAAACATGAACCCACAATAATTTTTGTCAAACGACAAACGATTCATGTAAGGAAATACAAAATTTCCTTCACACACAACATATTTTTCCAACAATCCCGCAAAAGAATGAAATTGATGACGAGTTTGGTGATAGAGTCCGGCAGACGAAAACTTGCATACGATAGGTGTGGGAATGCCCATTGAACATTCACTTATACAAGCATATTTACTCTACTCGCAAGTCGATAAACGCGATATCTTGAATCGATATGCTTTTTGTGTAGTTGATTATATGCTTGACACAAGTATCGTCCTAACATAGTTCAATTCTAATAGCTATGTTCATTCATGACCCTGAACATTTCATTAAGCTAAGTTGTAGTGTTTATAAGGGGGTTATTCTTTTTTTTTTTTTAATTTAAGAATATTTATTTATATTTTCTCATTAATGATCAACCTAATTATCTAAACTGTAATCGTAATAAATTTTAAGAAAAAAAATGTAACAATAGTATCCCGATTATAGGGTTTATTTGGATTTTATAGTTAAACTAGTTTTCGTTGCAAACACCGTATCTCTTCTGTTTTAGATGCTCGTTTAAGGTAATTGGGGCTAACGACATCATTTTTCAGTTAAATAGACATGTGAAATGCATATGACCCACTTTTTAAAGGCCAAAATTGGAAAATCAATTCAATTAATATAATATAACTACAATGATTTTAAGTATAAAATAAAGAGATATAAGGGATATAATGTCAATTATTTATTCACCAGCTAACTCCCTCTCAACTTAGATCTTGTATTCTTCATCCTTCTTCTCCATTACTCACCACCATCCCCACCTCCGGCCACCCACCCACCTTCACCCTCTGTTGCCTCTACACTTACCCATCACAATCATGACCGCCGCCCACTCATTCGTCACAAAAAACAACTTTATCCTCACCATTCTTGTATAAGTATAAAAAAATCAATGCTTAAATAATCTATTTTTAATTGTTGACTTAAAAAAACTAACGAAATGATTGTCAAATTTTATTTTTTGATTAATTTTGTAAAGATATATAGACTACATCTTTTGGCCTATAAATAGGTTATCACATGTTTTTAACATAATTCGAACTCTTGATCTCCACTGCAAAAGCTAATACAGGATATCATTATAACTAAAGTTTTTTTGTTTTGATTGTTTCTTCAATAAGCTAAGCTTACAAAATCAAAATAATATTTTTAGATTAAAACATATTTTAATACACTTATATTATAATACGAATAATAAACAATAACATATTTTTTTCAATATTGAGAATTAATTCATACTCCCTGTTTCGCTTAATATTTTTAGTTTGATTTGACACAAGTATTAAGAAAAAATAAATATTCTGAATATGAAAAGTTAAGCATGAAAGAGAAAGTGGATAAAGAGTTTTTGTTATCAGAATGATAAGTGGGTTCTATTGTCTATTTTAAATAATAATGCAATTAAAAAAAAAATTGGAGAAAGTAAAAACGTTAAACTAAACTGAGAATGAGACGGAGAAAGTAGTACTCCCTCCGTCCCACACCAAGGTTTTTTGGTGTGGATTTCACGCTTTTTAAGAATTTTTTTTTAAAGTGGGTAGAAAATTAGAGGAGAGAGAATATAAAAGTTAAATGTGGGGTAGAGAATAGTAGTTAATGATTGATTTTTTTGAAAATGGATAGAATATTAGAGGAGAGAGAATGTAAAAGTTAAAAATCTATAGTATAAATGGCAGCAGGGTGGTACTGTTCCATGAACAGTTCCATCTGCCAACTTTACCTTTTTGTCCCCACTATTTTGTCACTTTTCCATTTTGCCTTCCCTTTAAAAAAAAATCTTTTTTTTAAAAAAAACACACACACATACCCACGCTTTCTCTCTCTCTCTTTCTCTCTCTCCATTCAGTTTGAATTTCAAAATGGAGGAACTATTTGGTCTCTTTCACATTTTGCACAAAAAAAAAATAAAAAAATTTAAATTTATTTTTTTTAATTTAAAAAAATAAAAAAAATAAAAAACAAACAAAACAAAAAACGTGGCCTTGGACACGGGCTTAGGCTAGTATTTAATAGGAGAGAGAATGAGTGGGAGGAATAGTAAGTTAATGATTTTTTTTTTTTTATAAATATGTTAACTTTATAAGAGTATAATAAATATTTTTTTTGTAAATATATTAAATTATAAGGATATAAATATATTCAAAAATTGTCATTTATTTATGAAAGAAAATATTGAAATGAGAAGGATAAAAAAGGAAAGTAGAAATTTTGAAGGGGAATGGAATGGAAGGAGTAGTTTGTTATGGAATGTGGGAAAGTGCTTTGATAAATTACAATAAATAAATCCAATCTCACATGAATGAAACATGAGTTTTTGTTTCTCTTTTTGTTAAAAAAAAAAAGAAAACAAAAGAAAGGAGCCGTTAAAGATGGGATGGTCCGAAAAAGACAAAAGTGTCACGTGGAAAGGCGGCATGATTTCACGTGAGAGAGGAGAGTATACACGTGGGTCCTACTGGAATACAAACAAACCCACTCGTGCGTGTCACTCGTGTCCTTAATTCCTCCGACACGCGTTCCTTTCTCAACAATCATTGGATCCTCCTTTTTTTGGATCCTCCTTTTTAATTGGGTTTTTATTTAACCTTCTCATCATTTTCGCATGAGTAATGGTCAAACAATTATACCCTCGGTGCTAAAATGGTTGCAAAGGTAGAGATGATCATTTAAGATTTTGGTTTTGGTTACGGTTTGAAATTGTAGGTTTTGATTTCGTAAAAGGTGAAATTGTTAAAATGTGGAGAGGAGTAGGATTATAATTTCTATATTATTTCACTCTCATCTTTTACAATTGTCCTAAACACCTATTTATGCTAATTTTAGAGTCCTAATTCTAATAGGAGATACAATCCTATATATACATAATAATCCTTTTTTGACTAGGATTCTATTTTAGCTATATATTCTACTTTTCTACTTAATTAAGGAGTCTTCCTAAAATACAAAGCTAACATTAGGAAACAAGTATTTCGCAAACTCCTGGGCCCGCTCCATCGGTGCATCCGTTTCACTTTGGCTCGATCCATCTCGCTCCACCATATTCTCCAACTCCCCCCCTCAAGTTGGAGGATCTACAACGTAGATACCCAACTTGCCAAATAAAAATTAAAACGTTTTAAAAAAAAAATTCACTTCGACATGCAACATCTGCGTCAAGTTCTTCCTTTTTCGTGTTGCAGTTCAAGCAACCTCGGGTTCGTCCCTTTTTTTTTTTTTTTTTTTTCAACAACAACAAAAATTTGTTCCAATATCTGAAGAGTCATCCACATCAGGTCTTCTTTCTTCAATTATGTGCACAATTTGTGCTCGCACATTTCTTCTTTTTCTTCAATCTCCATTTTTAGAGTGAACGACACTCGATCATCATTTTTATAGTGAACGACACTCAATCATCGTTTTTATAGTGAACGACACTCGATTATCGTTTTTATAGTGGACGACACTCGATTATCGTTTTTATAGTGGACGACACTCGATCATCGTTTTTATAGTGAACGACACTCGATCATCGTTTTTATAGTGAACGACACTCAATCATCGTTTTTATAGTGGACGACACTCAATCATCGTTTTTATAGTGGACGACACTCAATATATTTTTTTTTTCAAGGGATAGTTTGGTGATTTTGGCGTATAAGGTTGACTTTGGGTGGGGCGGTGGTGTAGGAGGTAGAGAGGGTGGGGTGTTGAGGGTTGATGGCGCAGAATGGTATTGAGGGTTGTTTCCAGCAGTAGAGAATGATATGTCTTCAAGTTCTTGAGCATATACTAGAGGAGAAAGTGAGTTCACCTCGCAAGAAGATGGGCTTGGGTATTTTGGTAAATTTTTGAGGCTCTTGACGTTGTAAAACTATGACTTTGGCTAGACTATGACTTTGATCTGAAGATGAAGGTTGGAACAGATTTCTTCGTTTGGGCTTGATGGGTTGATGGCGGAAGCTAAGGTGGTGAGGGTGTGGGGCGGCTTAGGGTTTCGCGAAGAAGTTCTTCTATGGATCTAGGCTCTGATACCATGTTAAAATGTGGAGAGGAGTAGGATTATAATTTCTATATTATTTCACTCTCATCTTTTACAATTGTCCTAAACACCTATTTATGCTAATTTTAGAGTCCTAATTCTAATAGGAGATACAATCCTATATATACATAATAATCCTTCTTTGACTAGGATTATATTTTAGCTATATATTCTACTTTCCTACTTAATTAAGGAGTCTTCCTAAAATACAAAGCTAACATTAGGAAACAAGTATTTCCTTGCAAACTCGGTCCGCTCCATCGGTCTAGATCCGTTTCACTCGGTCCGATCCATCTCGCTCCACCATATTCTCCAACTGAAATCGAAATTGAATAGTTGGTTCAAGGTGAAATCGAAATCGAACCATTTTGACGCGGTCGCTCGCTTTTGGCCGCGCGATCGCACCTTTTTTCTGTTCAAATCGCGCGATTACCCTGATTTTGACGTGGTCGCGCGCTCGGCATTTGTCCCTACTTTCTCGGCCACGGCGTGGCCTATTTGTGTGGCCAACTACTACCTTGTCTCGGCCACTCTTGTCATTGGCGGGCCAGCTTTATTTTTCAGCTATGTTCCTCCTTTTCCATTGTATTGCAATTTGGCCCCTAAAATTTATAATACCAGTTTACTCCCCATTTTTTCATAATTGCAATTTGGTCCCTATATTTATTTTTTATTTTCTTTTAATTTTTTATTGACTAGGAAATAATGTTTAGACTTTTTTTTATTAGTGATTTTTTTTTCAAAATGGTATATAAAAAAAGATATAAAAAAAATAAACAAATGAAAATATATAGAAGAAAAGAGGGACGGACTTGTGACTACCCTATATTTATTTTTTATTTTCTTTTAATTTTATTGACTAGGAAATAATATTTTAGACTTTTTTTATTAGTGATTTTTTTTAGAAAAAGGTATACAAAAAAAGATAGAAAAAAATTAAACAAATAAAAGTATGTAGAAGAAAAGAGGGATGGACTACCTTATATTTATTTTTTATTGACTAGAAAATACTCCCTCCGTCCCATAATATTCCACATTTTGAATAGTAGCAAGTCAATCGACGCCGACTTTGATCAAACTTTAATATCAATCTATTCATTCTAATGAAATTTTAATAATTGCTATTGATAAATCATTTGATTATTTTATGGATAACAATTTTTAGATTTTTATTATGATAAGTAAATTGATATTAAAGTTTGGTCAAAGTTAAACTTGGTTGAACTGAGTTCATATTAACCGGGTAAGATATTATGGGACGGAGTGAGTAATATTTTAGACTTTGTTTACTAGTGATTTTTTTTTAGAAAAAGGTATATAAGACATTTAAACTGTAAATTTATAAAGAAAATTTAAGAACAAGACATTTAAACTGAGATTTTATCTTAAAATTTTATTGTGAACCAAATTGCACCTTAATTAATTTACTTATTATTGAAAATATTATTGATAGTGTTGACGTGTTTGCGTTATAATATACATGAGTCTGCACTATTTATTAAATTTTATTTGCTTGTGTCATAATATATATTTTGACATAAATATTTGTTGTTTTATTCTCTTTGATTTTAACGTTTAAATAGATTATGCAATGCATAAAAATGTAAAAATATATTGAAATTAAAATGTTCGGTTAGCTTTGACACATTGTAGTAAAATGACTATAACTCTTTGTAGAAAATTCGTAATTCAAATTCGAAAGAAGACGTCCTAAACAACTGATAAAAATTGACTTATAACTTATTTCTAAAAATTCTCTTTTGGGCCCTATCTTTGGTTTAGGTTTCACAATTTTTTTTTATTTTTTTAGGGACCTAATGTCCATGTATTTATTTATCATGTTTTTTTTTTCTAGTTTAGTTGTACATGATATTTTTACACATGTTCAAATTTTAGGTGTATTTTTACTCAATTAAACATATATAAAGTAGATGCATAAGCATAATGAATGTATTTAGCATTTTTGTTGCTAAATCTTATTTAAGATTGATTATTTTATTTTGAGAATGTCTCGTTAGAAAAATAGAAATTTAATTCAAGGAAGGAGGGTGTAATGAATAAAACCATGTATTAAATTTAATGATTTCAATAATATTCAAATTAATAATTTAATACCAATGTGTACATGATTGTAAATACTAGTTTAAATAGAAAATATTTTACCCTCTCACTAAAACAAGAAAATAATATATGAACTAATAAAAGTATAATAAAGTAACAAATGTTTGAATATTAACAAGATGTATAAATTTCATGTAACTTACTCCCTCTTAGAGGTGGCCATACGGTTATAACCGTCGGTTAACGGTTATAACCGCCGGTTAAAAATTTCGTTAAGTCCTAACCGTAACCTAACCGTTAATCGTGTACTAACGGTTACGGTTATACGGTTAACGGTTATACACGGTTACACGGTTATACACGGTTACACGGTTAAAAATGTGCCTTTTTTTCAGTTTGGTCCTTTTTTAATTTTTTTGTGAAAATGGTATACGGCTACCTCGTTTATTTTATTTTTATTTTTTTCTACATTCTAAATGATATTTAAAATGTTTTTCATCTTTATGACTTTCCTCAAAATCCAAATGGAAATTGAGTTACAAATATGTGCCATTATTTAGGGTTTTAAGAAAAGTGTCTCGATCTTGTGAAAATGGTATACGGCTACCTCGTTTATTTTTGTTTTATTTTTTTCTACATTCTAAATGACATTTAAAGTGTTTTTCATCTTTATGACTTTCCTCAAAATCCAAATGGAAATTGAGTTACAAATATGTGCCATTATTTAGGATTTTAAGGAATGTGTCTCGATCTTGTGAAAATGGTATACGGCTACCTCGTTTATTTTTTTTAATTTTTTTCTACATTCTAAATGACATTTAAAGTGTTTTTCATCTCTATGACTTTCCTCAAAATCCAAATGGAAATTGAGTTACAAATATGTGCCATTATTTAGGATTTTTAGGGTTTTATGTGTCCCGATCTTGTGAAAATGGTATACGGCTACCTCGTTTATTTTATTATTTTATTTTTTTTCTACATAATGGAACATATTTGTAACTAGGCTAGCCTATCCTGGTTTTAAATATGTGCCATTATTTGGGGGGGATTAATTCAAATTTCAAAACAACGGTTTGGCGGTTAGTTAGGCGGTTATAACCGCCGGTTAGTTAAACGGTTATAACCGCCGGTTGCCGGTTTTTGAAAACCTTAACCTTAACCTAACCGTGTAACCGCCGGTTTCGGTTAAGGCGGTTACGGTTAAGGCGGTTATCACATAGCCGGTTACCGGTTTATTAACCTCCCACGGTTAGCGCTCCGGTTAGATTTTGGACACGTCTACTCCCTCTGTCCCAGCCGAGTGTACACTTATTTCCCTTTTGATCCGTCCCAACCGAATGTGAACTACCAAAAATGGAAAAGATTTTAATATTTTATATTCTCCATACCCCACCCACTCATTAACTCCACTCATTCTTCACCTTACAAATAAAACAATCATTAACTTACTATTCCTCCCTTTCATTCCTACCACACATTTTCTTTATCTTAATATTATTTCTTAATTCTCACACCCAAAATTTTGGTGCACACTTGGGTGGGACGGAGGGAGTATAATTTAGCAGTAAAAATATGTGTTTAAGTTATACACATTAAAAATTACTAGGGCCCATAATATCCCGTTCCCCCTGGCCTCAAAAATGCTAGGACCTACCCTATTAATTTTTCCTGGATTTTTATCTTATTAATATACAATGGTCATAGGGGGCGTTTGGTTGGTGGTAAAGTGGAGGAATGAAATGCCCAATTCCATTCCCCCAAATCATTTGACCTGTTTGGTTGAAGAATTTTTAAAATTTTTATTTCAACGGAATGGCCGATTCCCTCCTTGAAAGGAATTTACCATTCCTTCCATATATGGGAGGAATGGCCAATTCCTTAGGGAAAGAAAAAAAAAATTTTTTTTTGATTAAAATACCCCCAAATCCAAACCACCCCTACCCCCTACCCACCCCCAATCAGCCCCTGCCCTACCCCACCCCACCCCCCATCCCCACGAATTTTTTTTTCCCTGCCTACCCCCCCATCCAGCCCTGCCCTACCCCCCACCCCCACGATTTTTTTTCCCTGCCTACCCTTCCCCCCCTCCCATCCATTACCTTCTACCCCTCCTCCACTCCCCTCGAAAAAAATATTTTTTTACTCATTTTGCATACCCCTACCTACCCCACCCCCACCCCTACCCCACCCCACGAAAAAAAATAAATTACTCATTTTGCATACCCCCTACCTACCCCCTCCCCCCTCAATTTTTTTTTTAAAGAATGATAAATTGGACATTTTATATGCTTTCATTCAATTCCTATAATTTGTATTTTCAAACCAAACATGAATATGTATTGATTATTCCATGATTTCTATCTTATTAGTAGTGATGCTTGGTACAATATTTTTGGAGGATCAATTATAATATTTTAATTTTACGAAAATTGAAGCAATTGAATTTTGATGGTCCTTACAGATTACACCCGATATATTGACTTAATTATGTTACCTGCATATGAGACATCAATGTGATAATTGGCATGTATTGACTTTATTTACTCCCTCCGATACATAGAAATACGCATATTTTTGCTTGGCACGAAAATTAAGGTAAAAGATGATGTGTTGTGAGTGTAGATGGTTGGATAGGAGAGAGAAAGTGGAGTAAGTGGATAATGATTATGAGTAGAGACAAGTGGGTCTCATTCCCATTTTGAGAAAGTACAGATTATTTTGGAACGCTCAAAAGATGTATTTTTGCAGATTATCGTGAGAGCGAAGGGAATATATGGATTAGGTACATGTTAAGCCATTGAAAAGAAAGTTTGTTTATAGCGCTTATGTCTGATTTCTTGTTTTAGAGTGATTGATTTATGTGAGTTTCCAGTAATATTTACATATTACTACTGATTACTGATAAAGTCTGAACTTACACATTAAAATCAATTGATGTTAAGGAGAGTGACTCATGATCTTTATATTTCATATACAAGGTTTTTTAATTCCCAATATAGGATAATATCTCTAACACGCCCCATCACGTGTAGTCGGGCTTTGCCAAAAGCTTACAACGTGGACTTATTAATCGGATGGCGAGGAGTAATATCGTGGGCCGTTGAGCCTGCACGTTTAAATAATCTGCTCTGATACAATATTAAAGTCTGAGATTCACCTTAAAATCAATTGGTGTTAATGAGAGTGACCCAATATCTTTATATTTCATATGCAAGGTTCTTCAATTTCCAATTTGAAATAGTATCTCTAACAAGTACAACATGCCACCTAATCGAAAACTTGAAGCTTGTGTTGAGTTATTAGTGGGTACAACCTAGGAATGTAAATGGTTCAATTTGATACGATTTAGGCTAATATACGAATCGAACCAATAGTTATCGATTTGAAAAAATCTTTAAAAATATTTTATTCATTAAAATTGACCAAATAAAATATCCTAAATAACTGATAATATTGACTTCAATTCAGTCAATCATATTAGCTTAATTAATTTGACAATTTGACTTATTAATTTGACAATTTGACTTATTGACAAGCCTAGCATATGATGATTTGGCACATCATAATTATTTTGATCACTTTGACCAAGTATGTGGCGAAGCCACAGAAAGAGAAAGAGTATTAAAAATACTCTTATACTTTTAATATTTTTGTGATTTCATTTTATAAATTAGTAGGTATATTTTATATATTTAGTTTAGAAAATAATTGTAAATATGGGATTAGATTATAGTTGACTAACGACTAACTTTTATGTTTACAAGTGTTCCTATGTTTTAGGTAAGTACTCAAATAAGGTTATGACTCTTGAATTGATAAGGAAAGAAGAATCATCTTTGATAAGAAAAATATTGGACGAATTCTTGTTAAATAATGATTTCTCTCACTATAAAAAGAGGCCGTCCTCCCATTATTTGACACGGATTTCCGAGATCAAAAATCGAGGTTAGAGAATTTCCTTGAGTCTTTTCGTTGTGTTTTGAAGTTCAGATATTTGATACTTCAAGATTGCTTTTGTGTTTTATTGTTTTTAGGTTAGAACGATTTTGGTATTTTCGTAAGATTGTTTTTTCTTTTCATTGTAAGTTTTACTTTGCAACTTGTTCTCAAACAAAGTTGTGGTTTTATTAAAAGGTTTTCAGCAAGAATTTCTTGCTGAAGTGTTTAAAATTCTGATTGTTATTCCGCTGCATTTAATACCGTTCATGTGAGTTATTTTACTGTCGAGTTGTTTAGACAGTTGTTAGGACGCTTGTGTGAACAACTGTACGCATAAGTGACCAAACAAGGTTGATTAGTCATAGCTACAAACCTTTCACTTGGTATCAGAGCATTCTCTCGACTCAACTGAGAACGATCATTGAAGTAGCCATTATAGACTGTCATCATAGTCATAACAAACCGCCTACCCTAAATGATTCAAACTATACCATTTGTAAGGCTAAAATGATTATGCATATTAAGTATATTGATCATCGTGCTTGGGTTAGCCTTATTTATAGCTATACTCCTCCCATGATTGAAATTTCCCCATCTAGTTTTGGAGGTGATGACAAAAGGGAGAAAATTTATGGTGCTAAGCCCATAGAAAATTGGAATAATGAGGAAATTGCTTTAGCAAACTTTAATACCAAGGCAATGGGAGCAATCTCTTACCATGTGGATCCTCGTATGTTTAGATTATTTTCTAATCAAACTATTGCCAAAGTTGCTTGAGACATTCTCCAACTTCATTGTGAAGGACCAGCTAGTGTAAAACAAACTAAGATAAGGAATTTAATAACTAAGTTTGAAACTTTAAGGATGAGAGAAAATAAAACTAGAAAAGGTACTCAGCCAAAATTTTGGACATCTCAAACGAGTCATTTACATTGGGTGAATCCACATCCAATGCAAGACTTGTGAGTAAAGTACTAAGAACTCTCCTTGAAAAGTTTAATATTAAGATTTATGTTATTGAGGAAACTCAAGATGTCTAGACTATTGGACTTGATGAAGTCTTGGGAATATTAACAAACTTTGAACTGAATCTTGGGGTACAAGAGTCAAGCAAAGCAAATTCAATTGCTCTTGCAATTGCTCTCAAGGTATCACAGGATCTAGTTCAACTGTCTAAAGATATTGATGAGTCAAACCTGGGAGAAGATGAGTGCCATGATCACTCAAAAATTCAACAGTATGTTGAAAAAGTTTCCTAATTCGGCACCCTCAACTCCTTCCACGATTGAATCATTCAAAAAGGAAACTGTTGCAAAGAAGCCTATACCCAAAGGCAAAAGGTCCATTGATTCAATTCAATGCATGACTTGCAAAGATTATGGACATTATGCAAATGAGTGCCAACACTCTTAAAAAGCGAGGAATGAGCTTCTCTGCGACTTTGAGTGATTCTGATGATGACGAGCACACTACAAATTTGTCTATATGGCGTTCATCTCAGTTCACATTGTCTGATAGTGATTTAGATGTGTAATACTGATTGCACAACTTATCACACAACTGACTACACAACTGAGTATAGTGTGTATACCTGCTTGAATTCTTCGACTGCCGGTGAAACAAGCAATGATCCAGCAGAAGAATAGTGTGCTACCTATGAGGACTTGCACAGTATATATATTGAACTCCACACTGAATGGGCCAAGCAAATGGAGCAACTTAAGGTATTCAAACAGGTAAATGAGAAACTAACTGCAGAAAATCTCAAACTAAATCTGAAGTTGAAAGTTTGTTAAAAGAAAGTGATTCTTAAAAAGACTCCATAGCCAAGTTAGAAGTTTTACTCACGAAGAAAGATATAAAATGTGAAAAATACAAAACAAATCTTGATAAAGAGACAGAAACTCCGACGAAGCTAAAGAAAGGTAAAGTTAAGTTAGAGGAGGGTTTTTTTTTTTTTCAATTTTTTTTTTTTTTCTGAAGGGGATCAACACATTTCACCGCTCCCCCCTTGATGCACTTCACAGAGACGCCTAGCTATGCTAGGGAGGGCAATGTCATTCCCTCTAACCACTGGTGGGGGAATCGAACCCATGACCTCCAAAAGTCCAAACTGTCACCTCCGTTAAACCTGAATTTGCTGCTGTAAGCAGAAAATATAGGAGAAATAGGTATGTATGTCATCACTGCTTTGCTTCAGGTCATATTTGACCATATTGTTTCAAATTGAAACTTGAACTTGGCTTGGAAAAAAATGAGTGGACACTTGGGCTGATAGTTGTATGCACAACCGAACTCACAACTGTACAGACAACCCAAAGCTGGAACAAGAACTGCCTGGGTAAGGAAAGAAACAATGAACTATCAGGTAGCCTTCACCTCTTTTAAGAGTAGTGTTAAAGGGTCCTGGTACTTTAACAGTGGATGTTCTCGCCATATGACTGGGGCACATGAAAACTTCAATGACTACGCACCATTCAAAGGTGGGAAAGCCAACTTTGGTGGAGGAGCCCAAGGTAAGATCCACTACCAGAAAGACAGGTTTTAGCGACGGAAATTTTCGTCGCTAAAATTAAACACCGACGGAAAAATTCCGTCGCTGGTCTGCCGCTGGTCTCCGACGGCTCAATTTCCGCCGGTATATTTTCATTTTACCGACGAAATTAATTCCGTCGGTGATTTAATGGAAACAGCGACGGAAATTTCCGCCGTTAAATCAATTTAATTTAATTAAATTTTCATTTCAGCGACGGAAAATTCCGTCGCTGTAATAAAAATTAATTAAAATAAATTAATTTCAGCGGCGAAAATTTCCGTCGCTGGAATAAAAATTAATTAAAATAAATTAATTTCAGCGACGGAAATTTCTGTCGCTGAAATTAATTTATTTTAATTAATTTTTATTCTAGCGACGAAAATTTCCGCCGCTGAAATCAAAAATTAAATTAAAATTAAATGATATAGCGGCGGAAATTTCCGTCGCTGGAATAAAAATTAATTAAAATAAATTAATTTCAGCGACGGAATTACCGTCGCTGAAATTAATTTATTTTAATTAATTTTTATTCGGCGGCGAAATTTCACGCTATAATCAAAAATTAAATTAAAATTAATTGATATAGCGGCGGAAATTTCCGTCGCTGGAATAAAAAATAATTAAAATAAATTAATTTCAGCGACGAAAATTTCCGTCGCTGATACTGAAATAAATTAAAAAAAAATAATTTAAAATATCAATTAGCCAAAATTTTTTGTACCTGATATAACAATTCAATTTATAAAACTAAAACTATAAAAACTAAAAATCAAATATCAGCGTACCAATATCAGCGTACCAAGCTAAACTAAATATCACCGTACCAAATCGGGAGGGGGGGGGGGCGGGGCTCCCGCGGGTACCAAATTACAAACAAGTCTAAAATAGTACTTAAACTCGGGAGGGGGGATCGAGGGAGGGAGGAGGGGGCCGGGGCTCCCGTTGGTACCAAATATCACAAATGTTATTACAAACAAGTCTAAAATAGTACGTAATCAACTCGGGGGGAATTAGGGGGGAGACTAAACATTACCCTGGTCCTTGGTCCATACGAGCCATCAACATCGCCAATGTTCTTTCAGTCTCTGCATGACGCCGATCATTCTCCTCCTGCATCTGCGCCTGAGCCGCCAAAGCCTCCGTAAGCTTTGCCCGTTCGCGTCTCTCCTCAGCCAACTCAGCCTGCAGAGTGTCGACCCTCGGATCATGATACGTGGGCGGGTTAACATTTGGCCGACGGTCGGTCGACGTCGACGGGCATTGCCACCCGTAATCCCCCATCCCTAACACTCGGTCTCCTCTCTTTGGATGTCCCTCAGAGGTGACCGAGCGCCAAACATCAGGCACGAAGGGAACGGGCTGGCCGGGAGGCGTTCCTTCGGGAACAACGGCGGCTTGATATGCACTCTGTCAAAATAAAACAAACAATTATAATCATATACACAATGTAATGTACATAAATAAATTTACATATTCAAAATCAATTCATTTAATGATAGTTTACTTACAAAGGCATTAGCAGAGCGATCGTCAACCCATTGCGGAGGTTGATCGGGCGCTGTAGGAGTCCGAACATGGGTGCTAGCGTAAACATCCAAAAAACTGACATTCGGACCATGATCCCTTTCCTATAAATAAAATAAGGGAGATTATTACTTTGAAATTGTACAAATGCAACATTTAAACTGATTTAAAAGCATGCATACACTACATTTACACTAAAACCATGGATTTCATAGCATCAGCTTGGCTCCCAGCTAACATACGTACATAAACCTATTTAAAAGCATGCATACACTACTACATTTAAACTAACATACATACCATGCGGTAGTGATGCTCGCCGACCGGGATCGTCCCCATGGTATGCTTCGTCGCCGACCCCGAGGAGCCTGCTCTATTTGCCTTAGCCTGTTCGGCCTTAGCTTTCGCCGCATCTGACGCCCAATATTCGCAAAATTGAAAAAACACCTCCTCGGTCATCCAAGTAGGTGTCAAGGGCTGTTGTTTCTCCTCGAGCCGCTTAGTATAAAATTGTTTCTTCGTGTTACCTATAAAAAATATGAATATCTCGTAAACATATAATGATGACATTATAAAATTAAAATAGTATAATCATTGTTAATTAAAATAATTAAAAATAGATAAATATGTTACCAATATGATCCGTAAATAGCTTGTGAGCCTGTTTATCGAAAACAAATCTAGCCGTCGCCTCGTCGATTTCCAGCGCCCAACAATTTTTCCCCTACAACATATATAATATAAAGCATTCACAATACATATAAAACTTTAAAGTTCTAATAATCTAAAGCATTCACAATATATATAAAACTTTAAACTATTAATAATAATCTAAAGCATTCACAATACATATAAAACTTTAAAGTTCTAATAATCTAAAGCATTCACAATACATATAAAACTTTAAACTATTAATAATCTAAAGCATTCACAATACATATAAAACTTTAAAGTTCTAATAATCTAAAATATTCACAATACATATAAAACTTTAAACTATTATTAATCTTCGTCCCCATCATCATCACTGGACTCTGAATTACTACAAAACTCGAGTTCTTCATCTTCGTCTTCGGACTCTGATGAATCAAACTCTGGTTCCTCTTCCTCTTCCTCTTCCTCTTCCTCTGATTCATCAATATCAATGTGCGCGAGATGACCTGAACGAGGTGGAGGAGGTGGCAAATTCACTGGTAAGAAATCCTCCTCGGGTTCATCAACATTTTGAGGAATATGAGTGACATCATCTAATGGATGATTAACTGATGAAACGTTAGGTGGCACTGGCATTTCATCCTCTTGATAGGGTGTTTCTAATGACGACTCTGTAGTTGTCGACGAGGGTAGGTTGTCAATCATGCTCCTAGCCTTGGTCATCCAGACAGCCCACCATCCGTTGGGTCGCGGACGAGGGTAGGGAGTCATGTATACCTGTTGTGCTTGAGATGCTAAGATGAAGACGTCGTCGCCATTATGTCTGGACGAGTCCATTACATCGACGAGGTCAAATATGGCGTGATTCTTAACACCTCGCACAGCATCTCGCCAATCACAATTGAACAAGACAACACTGTTTCTACCCAAATACTCCACCTCGACTACTTTTTTCAGGACGCCATAATAATCAAGATTTCCTTTAAGCTTCACACCGCTATTCCACGTTAATTTAGAGCCCCCGTAAGCTTTGGTATGAAACACATAGCCATTCACGAAATAACCGTTATATAAATGAACGTTCAAGTACGGAGTTGATGCTAAATGTCTTAACCTCGCAGCTTTGGCATCACCCGGATGTTCAGCTATCTATAAGAAAATATGTAACCAATTTAATACAATTTTAAGATTGAATGTTTAAAGAAGTGTATATAATAAATTTGAATGAAACGAAATATTTACATATTTCCTTAGCCAGTTTGGAAATTCTCTTTCTGTCCTAGTTGCGATGAGTTCTGGAGATAAATCCTGAGCTAAATCTTCAAACATTCTGTAATAGGGTTAAACAAGGCATTTCATATGCAGGTAATTAAACATGCATAATTTAATCGACGAGGCGTAAACATAACATCAATGACTTACTTGATAACATCAATGACTTACTTGATATATTCCCCAACCTCGTCACAGTTAAGAAGAACATACGTTTCGACCGCGGCAAACTCTTTAGCGGTTAACGTACGCGTACCAACCCGTTTGCCGAGGAACCGACCAGGGGATGAAAATACAGAGATGTTTCCCTTAGACGGACAACCACCATCATAATTGCGGCCAAACCTAGTCAATCTCGTATCAACATCAGGAGGAAAATATGTTCCGACAAAGGCAACAATCTCATCTATAATAACAGCCTCTGAAATTGAGGCCTCGACCATGGCCCTATTGCTCATCTTCCTTTTCAATTGGCCTAGATACCTAAAAGTCATTCGTAGATTAAAACATAAATAATGTTAAAGAAGGTATATTGTTAACGCTCAAATTATTTAGAAATATAATAAATTCAATTACCTCTCAAATGGATACATCCATACGTATTGGCTGGACCACCGACTCTAGCTTCGTATGCCAAGTGGACCGGTAAATGCTCCATAGAATCAAAGAATGAAGGAAGAAATATCTTCTCAAGTTTGCACAAAGTCACTACGATGCTCTCCTCAAGCTTTTTCATGTGATCAACACGCAGTGTGGTCGATGTTAACGCTCGGAAAACTCACTTAACTGCGGTAACGCCACCCCGGATATTGTCGGGCAAGAGACCCCGAGAGCAATCGGAAGTAGCCTATCCGGCAAAACGTGGCAATCGTGACTCTTGAGCCACTGCACTTTCCCCTCCTCTACATTGACACAGTTACCAATGTTAGACGCGTAACCATCTGGAAGCCTTAAATCCTTGAGCCATTTCAGGAGGAGGAGTTTCTTTTCCTTTGTAAGCATGTATTGAGCCATCGGTCTAACTAGTTTACCATTGACGTATACCAAGTCTAAGGCCGGCCGCTTACAGATTTCCTTAAGGTCCATTCGAGCTTTTTCGTTGTCTTTAGTTGTTCTCTTGAAATCCATCAACGTGTTAAAAATATTATCGAATACATTCTTCTCAATGTGCATCACGTCAAGGTTATGTCGAATGAGATTTGTTTTCCAGTATGGCAGCTCCCAAAATATACTCCTCTTGGTCCAGTTATGGGTAGTCCCAAACCCTTGTATTTTGGTCTTCGAAAACTTTTTCCCCCACCGAGGATCGGGCAATCTATATACCTTCTCATAGACCATGTCACCACTGAAACGAATCGGGGCCTCATCATGGTCAATCTTGTTCTTTTTAAACGCATTCTTCTGGGTCCTGAATGGGTGGTCCTCAGGAAGAAATTATCTATGGCAATCGAACAAACATGGTTTTCCAGAGTGGGTGAGCGTGAAAGACTTTGTGTCACTCATACAATACGGACAGGCCAACTTCCCGTGGGTGCTCCAACCCGATAACATCCCATATGCAGGAAGTCATTAGCTGTCCACATCAACGCGACCTTCATGCTTTGAAATTCTCTCGCTTGAAAGCATCCACGTTTGACCCCATCCTCCCAAAGGCTGCTTCAATTCGTCCATCAAGGTCGGAGATAGACGTCAATGTTCCTCCCGAGTACATTTGGGCCGGGATGAATAATGACAAGAACATGTAGGGATCACTCATACACAACCAGGGCGGAAGATTGTAGACAGTGGCTATAACCGGCCAACAAGAGTAAGATTTTGCCGCAGGACCAAACAGATTGAAACCATCAGAGCAGATACATAACCGTATATTTCTTGCTTGAGCCTTGAAAGTCAGGATAAGTCTCATCAAAGTGTTTCTATGCCTCCCCATCACTGGGATGAATCAACACACCCTCTTCACACAAACTTTCCTTATGCCAACGCATTGCCTATGCAGTAGATTTAGACGCGTAGAGGCGTTGCAGTCTTGGAATCAACGGCTTGTAACGCAACTGCTTATGTAGTCTTTTTTTCTTGTGTTTTGAACTCCCCCTCCGATTTGGCTTATATCTACTTTGTCCGCAAATTGAACACTCTGTCTTCTGTGAATCTTCCTTGTAGAATAGCATGCGATCATTCTTACACGCATCAATCTTTCATAACATAGCCCAATCTGCCCAACCAACTTCTTTGTCTCATAAAAGTTTGTAACCATCTTATTCTCTTTCGGCAACATCCGCTTAATTGCTTTCATGATACGATTATAGCGGAGCGGCTAATATTGCAATCGGCCTTTATGTTAAGGAGCTCGGCCACGGCCTCCCGAACACTAATCTCATGACCTTGATAGACCTTCTCTTTTGCGAGAGTCCATAGCATCAATAAATTTCTTGGGCTGCGGGGTTGGTTCTTGCTTTGTTGGTTCTCGACCAATTGAATTCGGGACATTTGCATCCTAACCATATCTTCCATATTCAAAGGTGGTTCTTCATTGTCCTGAATAATAGGTTTGGGTTCGGGAGGTACATGAATATTCCCGGGGGGATTATTCGCAACATTTGTGCGCAATCTCATTTGCTCACCATGACGAGTCCACCGTTTGTACCCAACTTCAAACCCGTTACACAAAAGATGTTTCTGAGTATCGATCAAGCTTAGATACTTGACATTACAACAGATGATGCATGGACACCTAATATTACCATCATCATTCATGTATTTGGTTTTATTTGATTGACAAATTCAATAAACCCCTTGACCCTCTTATATACTCAGGATTGATATTGCAATGATTCGGCAACTTCCGCTTGTACATCCAACTACGATCATCGTTAACAGACATCACTCCTGCATTGCAATCCATATATTATACGTACACTCAATTTAATCGACGGATGAAATAAAATTGGGATGTTAATAATTATTTGATTTCATAATATATTAACAGTTTAGAAGTAATTAACGTATTATCATTCCCTAAATTTTAATTACAAACTTAAAAGCAACACAGATCTTCTTAAAATAAATATAAAGCTTCTAACTCATATTTAACAATATATTAACAGATCTTCTTAAATTGTCTAGGAACTCGTTCCGCTCCAGAACTCGAATCTCTACTCTTCCTCCGCCTCGGTCCCAGGGAGGTCTTTGGTCTAGGTATGTCGAAAAGTCGGTCTGACCTCGTCTGGCTCGGGTATCGTGTGAGCCAGGTGGATCAATCGGTCTGGTAGCTCTCGATCTTGCTCTTTCTGCCTCGAGGCCTCCTGCGAGCTATCAATTCGGGATCATTTCTCAAAGCGACTCCGTCCGTCTCTCATGTCTGCTGCAATGTCACCGAGTGATTTTATCGGGGTTGCTCTTGGCCTCTATGTCTCTTAATGTCAGAATTTGGAAGAATAGTACGCCCCAAAATACTCTCGGCGTCGAGCCTCTACATCATCGGTATACGGGACCTTGCTTGCTCCTCGTACCATATCGGATACTCGGTGGTCGAAATGTGCTACCTCTAGTCGACGGAGTAGTGGTCGTATCGGAAGAAAGCCCTCTAGAAATGCTGCGCAAAGAAATGTGTAGTCTGAGGCTCGGTCATAATCATCGGCATGGTATTAGTCGTCCATTTGCTCTCTCAAAGTCAGAATGGTCTGCTTTGTGGGTATCGTCTTGTCACTTTCACTTTAGAGATGGAATGCAAAAGGATGATACATTTAGTCCCAAAAGTCGGACAATCACTGACTCATCCTGAATATCTCTCATAGTCTGCAATCCCCATGCCGTAATCCAATAGTACAGGTTTGCGGTCTCATATCGGGCAGAGCCCGGCCTCACATGCCAACTCTCGGTAGCGACATCCCTCAATATCTGCGTCCGGTCACCCAAGGTAATGTCGAATGCCCCTGCGCGATGGCGAGATCAAGCGCAACCTCTCATACGGCCACAATGATAGTAATGCGGGGAGTGCACTTTGAACCAATGTACTCGGATCCTCGAGGCTAATCTATCAATGACGTGGTATGTCTCCGCTAGCAGCGGTGGAATGATGTCCATCGCTCCCTGTCCCGGATTGAATATGCCGGATGTCAACTCCTCGATCACCTCTCAGTTGCTGATGATCTCTAACGGCGTAGGCTGGACACACTCCGATGTAGCCGCGAAGTAGTGCGCGAGACGGAATGAGCTTGACATGAATATATCTAAGGAAGTGGATAGATCAAACGGTCAGGGCGGAGTCGACTCAATGGCTATATGAGTCAAGTCTATGAATCTATCGTCAACGACAGATGCGATACCCGGTCTGGCTGATAATCCCAAGAATTCGAGATAGTTGCTCAGTGGCGATCGTACGTATCGAGGAAATGCCACAATCCTCGGCTCGGCCACACCCGATCGGTGCTCGAAAATCCTCCATCGTTGGCATCAGATCGTTGTACGATAGGGTGAACACATGTCGTTCCGAATCCCAAAAGCACGAAGCAGCTTGGAGCAGATCCCAATCAATCTTCCAATCTTTTAGAGACCAGATGCATGGCATGCTATACCTCCTGTCAATAAGTTTTCGGTGTTGTTTTTGGTGAAAGCGCGAGAGTTCAAGAATGTCTTGTTGAAATTGATACTCTCGGGAAACAATTTCTCCATTGTAATGCTCCATGCTGCCTTAAATTGGGGCTGCTGGGATTTTTTACCTATTAATATTGTGAATAATTGTAAATTGTTAATATTTAAAATTAGGTTTAGAATTGGGGTTGGCTTCTTAGTATCAACAAATCTTGAAATCTAGTTCAAACTAAACTAAAGGATAATGGTGTCCCTACCTAACCACCTACTCTATCCTTTAAGTGCTTGTTTGATAAACCTATCCCATCCCGAAATGCACGATTATATGAAATGCAAATATCACTTTGTATACTTGCTTTATAATCGAAAATAAAGAAATTTCGGCTTTTAGATAGACCTAAATTATTACTATTGTGAATAATTTTAAATATTAATATTTAATTCTTTGTTGTAAAATATATAATTTTACAATGATGAATTAAATTAACATTTATAAACAAAATGAGAGTCGTTCTTATCCTGACTATCAAAACCCTATCTCATCTTAGACCAAGAAAGACAGAGCAAACAAGTTCTCATTTGTTTGAGCGAAAGGATTTTCTGTTTAATAAGAATTTTTTCCGGTTTCCTTTGTCCTCCTCTCTAAGGATCTCAAACATAACAGCCATGTTTGTGACAGTGCCTATTTTACTCTTCACTGGTGTTATACGGTCACAAGTAAAAACAAGGTAACAGTATAACACCAGTGAAGAGAAAACAGAACTTTCCTCCAATTTTTTCAATCTCTACCTTCCATTTACTCAAGATCCTGATTGCAGAATCTTCCTCATGAGCTTGAAAGCTGGCGGTGTTGCCCTCAATCTCACGAAGAAGATTCTGCAATCAGGATCTTGAGTAAATGGAAGATGAAGGTGAAAAAGTGGAGGAAAGATTCTGTTTTCTCTTCATTTGGTGTTATCTTTGTTACCTTGTTTTTACTTGTGGCCGTATAACACCGATGAAAAAAGCGATCCTTTGTCACAGAGCATCTTTGTGATGTTTGAGATCCTTAGAGAGAAGAGGAAAGTGAAACTAGAAAAACTCTTATTAAACAGAAAATCCTCTGCTCAAATAGTAGAGAACTTATTTGCTCTATCTTTTTTGATCAAAGATGGACGGATTTTGATAGCTGTGGGTGAGAAAGGCTCTCATCTTATTTATATTTTAAGATGTTAACCGCCAACCACAATACCCTAAGGTGCATCTAGGGTGCCAGGATTGATATCAGGCGCTCAAACATAGGCGATATACATCATCGTTCGCGATGCCGTCAATCGCCCCAAAATGGGATCTTGAACCACTAAGGTAGTGTGCAGTTGAATATGTTACATTATTGAGACATTCACCCCCCCTTCCTCCCCCTTTTACTTTAAAAGACTTGAAAATTAGATATTTAGTAACTTATCTAATTGTTGCATATGTAACATGTTATGTTTACTAAATATGTAACATGTTATGTTTACTAAATATAACATGTTACATATTTGATTATGAGTACGGTTATTTATCGTTTTCTTTATAGTGGCATATGTTTTCTTCTATTCGTTAATATTACTAACATATCGTTTTCTTTTTGTCTTTTCTGATTCGGTATAACTAAATTGATTATTACCACCATTTAGATTACGCATTATTCGTTTTTTCTTTAGCTCTTTATCAATTATTTTTGTGATTTTCATAGATACTCTTTATTCTCAGTTATGGTTCTCAAAGCACATTTTATGATTTCAGGTACTACACGTCCAGACCTTGTCCCGTAGTTGCCACGGATATCGATCTGAAGGTTACGGATATCGAGAACCCTTTGAAAGGATATCGAGCTTATGAAAGTGATATCCGAAACCTTCAAAATGATATCCGAAACTTTCAAAATGTTTTTGGATATTCATTTGATGGTTTACGGATATACGATGAAGGTTTACGGATATCCGAAAACCTGATAAGCAGTGGTCTTGGCCTTGGATTTGGCTTCAAATCTATTTTTACGGATATCCGCCCGAAAGGCCACGGATATCCGTTCTTTCTGGATATCCAGATCCCTTTGAGACTGATATCCAGAAATTTTCTTCTGGTTATCAAACGTATAGCTTCTGGCTATTAAAAACGCGTTTCTCCATAGTTATGGAGAAACGCGTTTCTCTGCAGACCTACTCCTAGGTTTTTATGTAGCCTAGCTTATACACAAATTACCCAATTTTATACATTAAGGGTTTGTAAGATGCATAATGCTATAGTTGATCATTGTATTAATAAGTCTTAACTGCAAGAGCATTTGAATTGCAGCTCTTGGAAATGGCCACGAGGGACTTAATTGCAAATATTAGCACAATTGAGAAATCAATTTCATTCATATATACTGAGAACCTTTGGCAAGAAAAACTGGAAATGGAAAGATAATGCAAAATGAACACAATCCAACAACATCAGCCACCAGAATTTACGTAATCAAATGCAAAATTTTAACACAATAAGGGTTTGTAAGGTTTGCATAAAATATTCTTAACTGCCATAGATTTTGAATTGGTACTCCATGGAAAGACAATGCAAATTGCAAAATGAACACAATCCAAATATATCAGCCATCCTGAATTTACACAATTAAATGCAAAGTGGAACAAACAAATGGTTTTAGAAATCCAATCCACACAATCGCACATACCCATCACTCAAAAATGTTAAAAATCAGCTCAATCTAAGAAAATCACTGCTCATTGATTGGTACTCCTTCTAAAACCACACACAGAGAAAACAGGGACAAATCAAAATTAAAAGATATAATTAAATAATCAAAACCCATTGAAAATCAGTAATTTAAAAAGTAGAAAAAAACAATTTAACTACTCTCAAATTGGATTGAACTCAATCCTGAGGAATCTCAAATTGGATTCAGTACTTGTTCGATGAGGGAAGAGAGAGAGAGAATTTTAGAACCACTAGGCAGACGACGGCAGCTAACGGTGAGGCGACGGCGGCAGCTATCACGGCGTGGCGGTGGAGTTGAGAGGGACGGCGGTGAGGCGACGGCGGTGGTCTGAGAGCTAGGGAAGGAACTCGTCGGTCGGGGAAGAGAGAGAGTGTGTTTAGAAACTGAAATTATTTTAGGGCGTAAAATGTTTATTTATATTTTACTTTAGCGACGGAATATTTCGCCGCTGATAATCCGCCGCTGGTAACTACGTTCACATGGATCGATGACGTGGCATGTACCACCGACGGAAATTTCCGCCGCTGGTATAATTAACCTCATCGACGGAAATTTTTGCCGCTATAATTAATAAAAATCATTATTATATTATATATAACATGAAAATTATTTTAATTACTATCAAAAAAATAAATATGAGTCAATAAATATTATTTTTGAAAAAATAAATAAATCATAAATATTTATTAATTTTAATTTAATAAATATCATTCTTTTTAATTATATAAAACATGAAAATTATTTTAAATTACTCTCAAAAAAATAAATATGAGTCAATAAATATTATTTTTGAAAAAATAAATAAATCATAAATATTTATTAATTTTAATTTAATAAATATCATTATTTATTATACCCTATACACTATACCCTATACACTATACCATATACACTATACCCTACACCCTATACCCTATACACTATACCCTATACACTATACCATATACCCTATACCCTATACCCAATACCCTATTCCATATACCCTATACCCTATACCCTATACCATATACCCTATACACTATACACTATACACTGTACCCTATATCCTATACCCTAAATCTTATACCCTATACAATATACCCTATACCCTATACACTATACCACATACCACCTTCCTATACACTATACCATATCTGTTTTATACATTATCTGGCTATACCCTATACACTATATCCTTAGGGTTTAGGGTTAGGGTTTAGGGTTTAGGGGTTAGGGTTTAGGGGTTAGGGTTTAGGGGTTAGGGTTTATAATAGGGGTTAGAGTTTAGGGTTTAGGGGTTAGGGTTTAGGGGTTAGGGTTTAGGGGTTAGGGTTCAGGGTTCAGGGTTTAGGGGTCAGGGTTTAGGGGTTAGGGTTTAAGGGTTATGGGTTAGGGTTTAGGGTTTAGAGGTTAGGGTTTTTGAGAATTAGGTTTAGGGGTTAGGGTTTAGGGGTTATGGGTTAGGGTTTAGGGGTTAGGGTTTAGGGGTTAGGGTTAGGGTTTAGGGTTTAGAGGATTTAGGGTTAGGGTTTAGGGGTTAGGGGTTAGGGTTTAGGGGTTAAGGTTTAGGGGTTAGGGGTTAGGGGTTAGGGGTTAGGGTTTAAGGTTTAGGGTTTAGGGTTTAGGGTTTAGGGGTTAGGGTTCAGGGGTTAGGGTTCAAGGGTCAGGGTATAGGGGTCAGGGTTTAGGGGTTAGGGTTTAGGGGTTATGGGTTAGGGGTTAGGGTTTAGGGGAATTAGGTTTAGGGGTTAGGGGTTAGGGTTTAGGGGTTGAGGGTTAGGGTTTAGGGTTTAGGGGTTAGGGTTTAGGGGAATTAGGTTTAGGGTTTAGGGGTTAGGGTTTAGGGGTTAGGGTTTAGGGTTTAGGGTTTAGGGGAATTAGGTTTAGGGGTTAGGGTTTAGGGGTTAGGGTTTAGGGTTTAGGGGTTAGGGTTTAGGGTTTAGGGGAATTAGGTTTAGGGGTTAGGGTATAGGGTATATAGTATATGGTATAACGTTTTCAGTTAGTTTTTTGAAATTTCAGTCAGTTTTTAACGTTTCCAGTTAGTTTTTTAGAATTTCAGTCAGTTTTTTAACGTTTTCAGTTAGTATTCTAACGTTTTCAGTTAGTTTTCAAAATTTCAGTTAGTTTTTTGAAATTCCAGTCAATTTTCTAACGTTTCAGTTAAATATTTTAATGTTTTTCAGTTAGTTATTTTGTTAATTAGTTCTAAAAATAATTAAAAATTAAATTTTATAATCACCGACGGAATATTCCATCGCTGATAAATTAAAAAAAAAAATTAATTTATCAGCGGCGAAAATATTCCGTCGGTGTTTTATTCAAAAAAAATAAAAATAAAAAACATTTAATTTCACCGACAGAATATTTCCGCCGCTGATAAATTAAAAAAAATTAATTAATCAGCAACGGAATATTCCGTCGTTTTAATATTTCAAAAAAAAAATATTTTATTTTCACCGACGGAATATTTCCGCCGCTGATTAATTAATTTTTTTTTAATTTATCAGCGTCGAAATATTCCGTCGGTGTATTATTAAAAAAAATAAAATAATTTTCACCGACAGAATAATTTTGTCGCTGTTAAATAAAAAAAATAAAAAAAATATTAACTATTCACCGGCGGAATAATTCCGTCGCTGATAAAGAACTAGCGACGGAATATTTCGTCAGTAAATCTTGCGCCAAAATAGTGGCTGTAATAAAAGAAATATTCGAGGAATATTCGTTTTAGCGACGGAATATAGCGACGGAATTTCATTCCGTCGGTAAATTTGACGCCAAAAACTTTTCGCCGCTAAAGCTTACTTTCCGTCGCTAAATAGCGACGGAATGAATCCGTCGCTGTTAATTCCGTCGCTAAATCACCAGTTTCTGATAGTGATCATTGGCAAAGGTACGTTGAATGTATCAGGTTTTCCTAAGTTATACAATGTCCTGCATGTTGATGGAATGAAGGCAAATCTGTTAAGTATAAATCAACTGTGTGTTGATGACTTATTTGTTAAATTCGACAAGTCCAGGTGTGAAGTATTTGAAAATAGTAATGTGTGTGTTTTAACTGGTGTTCGATCCTCTGATAACTACTACAAGGTTGGCAATAACTTGTCTTGTTTCTCCACTAAAATAGATGAGACTGCAATTTGGCACCAAAAGCTTGGTCATGCCAGTGAGAGAAAAATTAGGGAGTTAATTAGATTTGGGGCAACAAAGGATTTGTCCAAACTGGACTTGAAGAAATTAAGTGTGTGTGAGTCTTGTCAAAAAGGAAAACAAACCAAATCAAGTCATAAGAAGGTTCAAAATTGTGGAACCTAAAGGTGTTTTGAATTGACCCACACTGATCTCATGGGTCCTATCGAAGTGGAAAGTATGTCTCACAAAAAAGTATTATTTTATGTGTGTAGACGATTTTTCTAGATATACATGGGTAATTTTTTAAAGAGAAAAGTCCAAAAGCATTGATGAATTCAAAATTTGGTACAAAAACTTATATGGTTTTAAAGCCGTTAGAGTTAGGTCTGATCATGGTATCGAGATTAAAAATGCCACTTTTTATCATTTTGCGATTCAAAGGGGATTACTCATGAGTTCTCAGCCCCTCAAGAAAATGGGGTAGCGGAAAGGAAAATCGTACATTACAAGAGATGGCAAGAGTAATGTTAAGCTATAAAAATCTATCAAAAAAGTTTTAGGCAGAAGCTATGAACACAGGATGTCATGTGGGGGAATCATGTCTTTCTTAGAATTGGAAGTACCATGACTCCCTATAAAATCCTACTTGGAAAGAAACTCACATGCAAATAATTTCATGTTTTTGGGTGTATATGCTACATCTTGAATGACCGTGAGTATCTATCCAAATTTGATTCAAAAAGTGACAAAGCAATCTTCATTGGTTACTCAACTAACAGTTGGGCTTATAAAGTTTATAATCTCAAAACCAAAACTGTCATGGAATCCATAAATGTTGTGTTTGATGATGCTACTGATCTTAATGTCAAAACAGTTGAGGATGATATTACAGGTTGCACTTGGGAACTAGATCCAGTTAATGACGAATCTGAATCAGAAAAGGTGAATGAATCTACATATCAGCCATCTGTGCATATAGTTGTGCAACCGGTTATTCAAACAACTGACAACATAAGTGGTCAAACAACTGAAGATCAAGGTTCAGATTCTGAAAATGATGAAATTGAAGTATATAGAGAAACGGACATTCCTTCCAGAATACAAGGGAATCATCCCATATCCCAAGTGATAGGGGAAGTGGATGAAGGAATGAAAATAAGAGGAAAGAAGATCAATTACCGTGACCTTGCAGGTTTGGTAAGTGTGCAATTTATGTAGCATCAGGTAAGCTCTTGTTGTTTTGTTGCTAATTATGAAACAAAGAATGCAATGGAAGCCTTGAAAGATGAAAATTGGATTAATGCCATGCAAGAGGAGCTAATCCAGTTTGACAAAAATGACATGTGGTTCTTAGTTCCTAGGCCCTCTCACGTCAATGTGATTGGGTCCAAATGGATTTTTAAAAATAAATCTGATAAACAAGGCAAACTAACAAGGAACAAAGCACGGTTGGTGGCTCAGGGCTACACTCAAATGGAAAGGGTATATTTTGATGAAACGTTTGCCCCCATAGCCCGCATTGAGTCAATCAGATTGCTGTTAACTATTGCATGCTACTTAAAAATCAATCTACATCAGATAGATGTAAAGAGTGCGTTCCTAAATGGTGTTTTAAATGAGGAAGCTTTTGTTGAGCAACCTAAAGGGTTTGAGGACCCCTCTAAACCAAATCATGTGTACAAGTTGAAAAAGGCACTTTATGGTATTAAACAAGCCCCACGTGCTTGGTATGGTAGACTGACAGATCACCTAATTCAACATGGGTTTAAAAGAGGAGAGGTTGATAAGACTTTATTTATTTTAAAAAACAAAAAGGGCATACTTATTGCTCAAATCTATGTGGATGACATAGTATTTGGTTCTACTTCTAATGACTTACTTGAAATGTTTGTTAAAACAAAAGTATGAAATACACATTCGAAATGAGTATGGTTGGGGAATTGAAATTATTTCTTGGTCTACAAATTGTTCAAACCAAAGAGGGAATGTCAGTTTCATAATCCAAGTATGCAAATAATTTGGTAAAGAAATTTGGGCTTGATAATGCATCACACTTGAAAACTCCTATGGGATCATCTAAAAATCTTTGTAAGGATGAGGAAGGTGAAAGTATTGATCACACCCTTCAGGAGTATGATAGGGAGCTTGTTGTATCTCACGGCTAGCAGAACTGATATAATGTTCAGTGTGTGCCTATGTACTAGGTATCAAGTTGAACCCAAGGTATCCCACTTAAAGGCTATAAAAAGAATAATTAGATATGTTGGGGGTACCACTCACTTGGGGTTAAGATACACTAGACATACCAACACAAACTTGGTTGGATTTAGTGATTCTGACTGGGCTGGGAATACGGATGACAGAAAGAGCACCACTAGAGGGTGTTTCTATTTAGGGAATAATCTAGTGTCTTAGTTTAGTAAGAAATAAAACTGTGTGTTTTTGTCTAATGTTGAATCTGAATATGTGGCAGTAGGTAGTTGTTATACCCAACTGTTGTGGATGAACCAAATGATAAAGGATTATGGATTAAAAAGTGAAACCTTAACCGTATTTTGTGATAACATGACTGCTGAAGATATTGCCAAGAATCCTGTACAACACTCCTGTACAAAGCACATAGATATTAGGCACCACTTTATAAGAGATCTTGTTGAATAAAGAATCATTACCCTTGAACATGTAGGAACAACAGATCAACTTGCTGATATCTTTACCAAGGCTTTGGATTTTGAGAGATTTTCTTCCCTTAAGAAGTCTCTCGGTTGTGTGAACACAAATGACTGCACAACTATGCAGCCAACTGTCTGCATCTCTATATAATTGTATATTACAGAAAACACTAGAAAAAATAGTATCCTGCATTCATGCATTGCACGATTGTCTCTTATGACCACTTGACTATTTTTCATTATTGACACTATGTTTGACTCCTGAATGTGAGATCCCTCCTAATTAGGTGATACAATCCCCATGTTAAAACTTCTTTGTGATATCTATCATGGAGTGGGTGTCTAATCTAAGGTCACTGAGAAAAACAAGTTGCCTCCATTTATTTTGAAGCTTCTACTCATGTACTCAGTGCTAATAACTTATTGTTGCATCACTTGGGAAAAAAATGGGCATTCACTATGGTGTGAGAGTGTAAAGCTCCTTATCAGCGACTGATTCAATGCCAAATATGGAGACATTCTAGAGGCTACATGATTGAGGGTTAACTCATTGACTTCTTGCATGTCAAACTATGTCAATATGTGATTTAGTCATACCATGTTACACTTTATTGAGATTAATCTCCACTGTGTGTGCATTGTTTTCTCATAATAGGCATGTTGTGAAAAAATTAGGTCATTCAAAAATCTTGGTAAAAATATGATCAAATTTTTGTTGTTACTAATGTTTTTTTTTTGCTTAACGATTCAACCGTGTTCAATGATAATTTTATGATGAGGTGTTTAAGAACTCTAACAGTCAAAGGAGACGACGATGGGATGTTGATCAATCGAGGATAATCTCCTTTTCGGATAAGGAAAGTAAATCTCATCACAAAATATGAGAAGGATTCTGTAGCGATGCGCGATTTTTCCCTTTTTGACATCTTTTTGAGTCGCCACCTATATTATTCGTTTGGAAACATAGAAAAACCATTTTGAAATAGATTTTGGGTTCGAGGCTTAGGTTATGGAATGGGAAGGTCAGGGAGCACCCATTCCACCCAATCCGGAGATCGGTCTTGCTAAAGAAAAGAGAGGTTTTCAAAGAAGGAGAAGATTTCAAAAATAAATAAAGTAAAGATCCATTTAACGGGGTTAAACAGAATATATGATCGATTGCTTCGAGACCATCCCCATGATTTGGGGAGGCTCTAGGCTGATCCTAGATTCGATGTATTTATACCACTCTAACAATCAATTAGAAAGAAAAGAAAGGTTACCTTGCATGAGGTAATTCGGGCAGAGTTTTGACTCAAGTTTAGAGTCGAACCTTGACACGGACAGAGCTTCGCCTCAGTCCTTGATTCGAGCTTCGATGTTTATTTATCAACAAGCTTGACAAACAAGCTTTAGGTGATTTTAGGGGTGATTTACAGGAATCTTTCAAGGAGAGAAACCAGTAAATGTGGGAGTTTTTACTTGGAATTTCCAGGGATCAGAAATACTGAAAGTCTTCATGTATTTATAGGTGTTTGAGAGGTGTTGAATATGAGATCAAACACCTTGGGAAGGTTCCAGAATCCAAACTTCATTGGCTGGCCGGATGGATGAAGTTTTATCCCAAAAGAGGTTGAAATCGACGAGGAAACTTCCATCTACAGTCTGCAGAACTCCTTTATCTCGCGCAAGACACACTATTCCGCGCGAGATAAGGCAGTCTGTTGACAATTCTGCCCTTCCCTCGTTATCTCGTATGCAGTTCAGTCTCAAACTAACGATAGTTAGCTAAAACTTAACGAAACATGACGAAATGGTGAATTTCTACTTTTTGACTCAAAGCGAGACTTAGAGCGGTATAAATGTGATCCGATGGGTTCAGAATGGGGTGTCTACAGAGCCCCTCGTCGACAAGTCTTATGGAAGAAGTCATGTCGATGATAGAAAAGACATCATTCTGAATATCGGGATGGTCGGGCCGCACGGCTTCTTACGTATCTCTATCAGAGAATCAGACCTTAACGTAGTTCGACTCCAAAACACGAAAAGGCTGCTTTAGGTATTTTGAAAATCATTTTGAAAATCGAGGAGATTTTGTTTTGAAAATGTAAGATCATACTGAGGAATCAAATCAAGACCCAATTCTGAATATACATGTCTGTCTGAAGATTCGCCTGTCTGGGCTCCGAACCTACGGGGAATATGTTAGAAAACAAAGGCTTACCTGTCCGTTCCTTTGAGTCCTGTCGATTTTGTGACGATTTGCCTGTCTGGGCTCCGAATTGGGCTTTTTCTTGTTGAGGATGACGATCCACCTGTTTGGGCATTGAATCGAGCTTTTATGATGACGGTTCACCTGTTTGGGCATCGAATCGGGCTTTTTGATTTGACGATCCACCTGTCTGGGCGTTGGATCGGGCTTTTCTTTTAACGATCCACCTATCTGGGCATTGGATCGGGCTTTTCTTTTGATGATCCACCTGTCTGGGCATTGGATCGGGCTTTTCTGATTTGACGATCCACCTGTCTCGGTGTTGAATTGAGTGGAATGAGTTGATCTCTGGATCAATCATTTTCGGGCGACTGGTGCCGTATCGGGCAATCGTGCGGGTGTCACGTTCGGCTCGTTCCATGACTTGCGGTGCCGATTTTTCCACGTTTCCTTGCTAGTGTGTTACTTCCAAGGGTAAATGTGTCAAAATTTTGAATTTTGACGTTGTGTAGACGCTTATTGTTGAGGACAATTTCGTACATTTCCAGAAGGTATATCTCGCGCGACACATCCACTGTTGGGGCAATATAACAACAGCTGCTGTTTATTTTGAAAACACTTATTTTCAAATTCTCTTTCTCAGCTCGAGCCAAGGCGATTTTTCCCTGCAATTTTTTGTTTGTTGCTCGTTGATTCCTTCTCCTAATCAACCCTCAATCTTGTCTCCTTCCAATATCAATGGCACAAGAAAGGAAGAATCCAATTTTGGGGAGTCATTTGCTTGGCAAGGATTACCCCCGTGACGACCTCACTTTCGATAGGGGCGTGCACATTTCTCAAGCCGTTCGTGAAGGTTTGGTAAGAGCTTCTTTCTCAACTCTCATTTCATGCATTGTATTGCATTTTGAATTTGAATCCCAATTTCATCAATGGCAGCTTTTCTTGTTTTTGTCTAGAACTTGGTTCTATCTTGCATGCTTCGATTTTGTTGAATTTGTTGCTTGTTTAACGTTACATTGTGTGCGTATGAGTCCCCTACATATCATGGATTGTAGGAGGGGTTGATTCGGGTAGTTAAATGTATCTTTGGGCATGCTTTTCTTGTGAGCACGCCAAGTGTTCGATGAAATGCCTTAATGAGAATTTTCTTCTATTTCTTTGAAATTTCTGCCATGGAATGATCTCTAACGTTCCTCCTTTGCTTTTCCTTTTGTTTTGCAGTCGTATAGGCCAACAAAAAACTGCCGTGAGAGTCCGAAATGTGCCAAGGCTTTGTGGGACAAAATCAAGGGCCTCAATGGGGTTCGAGCTAGGATGGATCAAACGGGGCTTTTGACCTTTGTTGACAACATCCAGAGGATGAGACGGACTCCCCAAGTTCTTCAGGCAATCCGAGAGAGGTGGTGGGACACTACCCACACCGTGCATCTTCGCTTCGGGGAAGCTACCATGACTCCGATATATTTTCTGGCTATCACGGGATTGGAGTTCACTGGTGAGCCCCTCCCGAAGACTACGGGTTATAAGCCTGCGAGCCCAGCTGAATGGAGGCGGTTGATTAGTTTTGCCCCTAACAAGGTTAAGGGGTTTGCTGCTGAGTTATCACCTCTCCGGGTCTAGCTTGAAGCTTGTGCGATTAAGCCGAATGTGGATACTGATCGGCTGGTGCGGGGTGCCCTCTGGTACATTCTGTCAGAGACCATTTTTGCGAACCATTCTTCTACGGCCCGTCTCTCTCTCTTGGGTTTGCTGGTTGATTTGGATGTTGTCAGGACATATGACTGGGGCTCAGCCGGACAGGCCTTCTGTTATCACGCCATGGATGAGGCGTGTAGGTATACTAAGGATACTCTGTCGGGGTATTCTTACGCTTGGGAGGTATGCTCTTGATTTTGTCTCTGTCTTTTATCTGTACTTCTTGTCTGTATTTTATACTGAATCTGTTCTGTTTTCTTGTACAGATATGGGACTATGTCGTCTTTGGATTGTACAAGTTTGAGTTGGAGAGCCGAGACCCTCTGTTTCCGTACATTAGTAGGTAGAGCCACCCCAATCGGACTATTGATGAGGAGGAAGATCAGGACTGGACCCTAACAGTTGCAGAGGCGCGGGCCATGTTGGACACCTTTGAGTATGAGAGGCTATGCCTTTATCTGTAGACCTTGGTGGAATGGGAGGTTCACCATGCTTGGGATGCCACAGCGATGCAGAGGATTTTGGTATCTCTGGAGGGGGATACCATGTATCTGGGCGAGCGAGTCTTTCCTCAGCATGGCCGAGGTTCACTGCCCATATATGGTGCCAGCGGATCCGTCGAGGGCGATGTACCCTACCCACTTCATTCCTGATGATGATTATGTCGATCTTCTGGACGGTTGTGCGGCGACGGATCGTGTTGTCCGAGGAGCTTCCTACTGTCAACTTAGAACAACTGTCAACTTCTCAAATTTGATTCAGATTATATGTTGTTACTACTAGTTTGATTCGTCTTTACGATACAAACACAACGGTGCTCTCGTTTTTTATTTTTTACTTTTGAATTTTAAGATATTTCATTTCAATGTTTTTGGGGGAAAAATAAAGAAAGAGAAAGGGGAGAGAGAAAGCACAAGTGGATGGGGGAAAGCATGCCACGTCATTTAACTGAGCGGAATGCGTGTAAATTTAGCTAAATTTCTAAGGGCACCCACGTCCATCTAAAAGTATAAGACCTAGTGGTAAATTTCCAAAATGTGCATCATTGGTGGTCGTTTCCATAGGATGAAGGACGATTTGGTAAATGCCCCTAAAACCTTTGGCAAACCACAAAGTCTTTGTTCCTTGACTAAATAGTAAAATTAGTAAAGCGGGGGAATAATAGAAGAAGCATAGAAGGGTTTCGAGGGAACTTATGAATATTAGACTATAACAATTGGACTTCCGTTTTATGATCCGACTCCGTATCAGTACTTAAGGGATCATTTTGACTGCAATATTTCAAAGTTTAATTGGTAAATTTCGTCAATAGGTAAGTTACTATTCCCCCTTTAATTATAGTATTATTCATACATGTTGTATTAAAAAAATAAAAATATACATGTTGTATTAGATGATTTTACTACAAAATCGATGTCGGTAGTAATGATACTATTATTATTCTTGTTTATATGTAATTTGATATACATGTTAACTAGTTTAATGGACTCAAATGATGGAAATAATAATTTAATGTGGTACAGTGACAATAGTATAACTAGTAGTTGTGACCCAAAATTAATAAAAGACTCAACATAGTCGTTTAGGGTGTAACAAAATTACACTGATCCATAAAACGAGTAGTTGAAATATATTAGGAGTTATAAAATTATAATTGCGATTTAATGTGTTTGTGATTAAAATTAATAGAAATGACGCAAAATATTTGCGGACATAGTTTGTGACTTATAATGCGATATAAGTCCGTTTGCAATTATATACATGCAAAATAGTTGTGAGTGGATACATCATCACATGTGTTATTTAATTATTTGGAGTCTAATATTATGGACTCGAAAATGAGTTAAATTATGACAACTCTGCAGGATACATTATGTGACATGATTTGAATTACAGCTTGCAAATACTGCGTACTTTTGCATGTTATATGATATGTATTTATTGATTATAGTATTACTTATTTAGTATGTGTTTACTATTATTGTTGTTATATTATTGTATGCATGATATCATGACTTGTCATGTAGTAACTTGCTGAGTTTTGACTCATCCCGTTTCCTTATTTATTTGTTTTTCATAGATTACATGAGATCATGTGGTTTCGCACAGTGATGTACGACTTAGCAGGGATCTCTGAGTATTTTGTTACTCCTTTAGGTAGTTGCTTTACAAAGCTTTTATATATTTATGTTGGTGAGGACGTTGGTTGTAATGAGTTATTTAAACTTTGTATTTGGGTAGCTTAGTATAATTTTCGTGATGTAGTAGTTGTTATTCTTTTGGTGTCGACAAGTGTTTTCAGACTTTGTTTAGAGTTGTGTGTAACTCTAGTTTGTCATGTTTATCACTAGTTTGTCATGTTTATCAGTTGTGGCAGTTAGCATGTGGTGACTGCTGGTATTGTTGTTGTTTAGTCGAACCAATGTATCTCGTGTGCTATACATGTTTATGGTATTTAATTGATTTTATAGCAAGGTTCACGCACCTAGTTCTTGATTTCAAATATGATCTCGAAACATCGATCGCAGCATAAGCTCTTCCAACACAGTTTTAACTCTGTTGGATTTCCAACACTCTAACTCGAGACCTCATGTTAAATTAAAAACACCCATTTAACAAATGATTTAGGCGCTTGTTGTTGGTCAACTTAAGCAATTTTTCTACTATTCCTGTCACATTTTTCTACTATTCCTATCACATTTTTGGTACAAAAAAATATGATAAAAAAATGGACATAAAGGATGAAATTGAAACACTTTCCGATGAAGGGTGCAAAATGGGATTAAATTCACCCCAAATAAATTAAATAACCCCCCCCCTTTTTTCCCTTTATACCCCTTGTCTTTATCCCACACCCACACCCACACCCACACCCACACCCATCCACCCAATTAACTTCTCATTTACTCTCTCTCACTCATCCCCACTCAAATCAAACCTAGAGAGAGAAAGAGAGGAAACAACGGTGAAATAGAGAGAGAAGAGAACACAAGAGACCGCAGAGAGAGAGAAGAGAGACACGGCTGAGAGAGAGAGAGAGAGCGAAGAAAGAAGAAGCAAAAACCAAAGAAGAAGAAGAAGAACAACCACCATTTTCAATTTCAAGATGTCAAACCTTGGAAAATCTGGTAATTTTTCTTTTCTTTGTGCTAAAATTAGTTTATTTTTCCTTCAATTTGAGATTTGAGAGATTTTCATTTTGAAGAAATTCGAATTCTGGGTTTTTGAGTGGTTCGGCCACTACTGGCCGATTTATTACATCTAGTCGGCCACACCCTGCCGAAAAATATCAAAATTTCGGTCACCCTCGGCCGAACCTGCTCAAATTTTCGGCCATGACCAACCAAACCATTCCCAAAATTTCGGCCACAACTGGACGAACCTTGCTCAATGAGATCTTAGTGTTTGATTTTGATATGATATTATATAAAAAATTTATGAGTTTGATTTTTTGATGTTTTCTTTGCAGTTAAGCAAATGTTTACAAGGAGAAGACGTCCAACTGCTTTCGAAAGGAGTGAAAAAGTAGCCGCACGTACTCAAGGGCAATTTTCACAGAACCAAGAGCCAGTTGAGGATTTAAATGTTGATCCTCACTTGTCGGTCTACAATGAGCCTATGAAAACCTCACCTGAGCCTAGGATAGACCTTATTCCGGCTCAAAATGATAGTGACCCGGAAGATGAACGGGAATATGAGCCGGAAGATGAGCCGAAAGATGAGGAAGATGAGGATGATGAGGAGGGAGGTGGGGATGTAACGTCTTATCCCGGTGGCCCGAGGTACAAAACATTACTTCTTTCCTATGAAACTCATATTGCTAAATCAATTTGGGAGGGTAAAGATGATAGAATTTTAAAATGTATTAACCATATAGAAAAATTGAAAAAATGGGAATTGGAGTTGAATAAAGTGTCAGAGCCGGTTCAAATGCTTATCATTAATTCCGGTCTCTTGTGCTTAGTTAATAGAAGTGGAGCGTATGACAACGTAGATAAAATGTTGGTTAACGCTTTTGTTGAGCGATGGCATCCGGAAACTAATAGTTTCCATATGCCATTTGGGGAGATGACCATCACTTTAGAGGATGTGTCCTGTCTTACACTGCTTCCGGTAGTAGGTGCACCCTTATTTGAGAGTCTCACTTATGCTAGTCAGCCACCTCTTAATAAGGTTTGTGAGGTTTTGGGAGTGACCAAAAAGTTGCTAAAGATGGAATTCCTGCCAAGGGGGCATTGGTCAATTTAGAATGGCTTAGATCGAAGTTCTCCCCTCAGTTGTACTCCTCAGACCCCCGAAAAGGCATGCGTCTTTGCTAAGGCATATCTTTTATATTTATTGGGGTGCACAATCTTTTCTGATAAGACCGGGACATGTGTCAACGCTAGCTATCTAGATTTTTTGAGAGATGATGGGGCAATAGGGAATTATGCTTGGGGAGCCGGAGCGTTAGCTTTTCTGTACCGGCAACTAGGAAAAGGGTCTAGGTTTAACTGCCATCAGATTTTCGGGCACTTAACCTTGTTGGAGGCTTGGGTTTATGAGAGGTTTCCTGCGTTTAGGAACGGTTTCAACAACTTCTATCTACCCAATTTGTCGCTCACATTGAAGTGGCTACCACCTCGGGCTCAACCAGCGACAGTTGCCTCCGTGCAAGTAAAGAGGCAACATATTGACATTATTCAGGACACGAAAGTAAGTATTATTTTTTTAGTAATAATTTTCACATGTATTTTTGTTTTCTTAAATGAAACTATATTAATATTTTTTATGTTTTTATTGTAGGTGATTTGGATGCCGTATGAAGGTATCCGCGCTCAATTTCCTTTTCCTAGAGTCGCGCTATATCAAGGTGCCATAGTTGCCGGTAATGTGGTGGAACCACATCTTCCTGACCGGGTCTTGCGACAGTTTGGGTACATGCAGACAATACCAAACCCTCCACTTGGTCTTGGGATGGCGAGACGAGATAAGAAGTCTCTAATGGGGTGGATCATGTTTGCCCAGTCATTCTATGACTGGAAGTCGAATTGCGTCGATAAACGCAAGTTATCGGGATGTAGAGTGCCTCAACATGCTGCAAATGATTATCTGCAATGGTACTCTGCATATTCACACCCTATTGTGCACCCCATTACTGAGCGGTCTCACGCTGTCAGGAGGACAACTGAAGTTGTTGCCCCTAATCCGTGGGATATGATTATGAATGTCCGGAACGTCATGATGCCTATTGCTGAGAGATGGACAGATGGAGGTCGCTCATTTAGTTTAGAGGAGGCTATGGACGTCATCTTCAGAGCATTGGCAGAAACTCAAACCCCAGCACGGACATCAACTTCTCAGGGTGGTAGAAGACGACAATAGATTTGTAGTTTTGGTTTTTTTTGAACAATTATTTTTGGTTTTGTATTTGATGTTTGAAAATGTGGTAATGATTATATGAACAATTATTTTTGGTTTTATATTTCATGTTTGAAATAATTGATTTATGGATTTATGGTTTGTATATATATGGAGTAATTGGTTGGTGTAAGTATGAGGTGAGTGCGTATATGGGTTAATGGTTTTATGTGTATGGGGGGTGATTGGCTGGTGCATAATTTGTATATATATGGTTTATGGTTTGTATATATATGTGTGTATGGTTGATGGTTGCAGCATAGACGAGTCGGGGACGTGCCCTGGTTAGTGCAGAATACAGCAAGTACATGTCGAAAAACTGGAAAAAATTCGGCCAGTACTGACTGAACCAGTCAAGAAGTTCGGCCAGTACTGACCGAAAACCTCATTACTGTTCGACCAGTACTGACCGAGACCTAGAATAAGTGTGTTTTTTTTTGGAAACGTTCACGAAAAAACATTGTTACGTGTTCTAAGCATTGGCTGAAATTTTTTAAAATTTTTTTGCCATAGTTACAAAGGTTCGGCCAGTACTGACCGAATTTTCTTTAGTTTTTCGACAGGTACTGGCCGAAATATTTGACAAAATTCAGCCACTACCGGCTGAACCATTCCAAAAAAATAAAAAATTCCATTTTTTTTTCTGTTTATTAAAGTTAGTTAAATTTAGTTAATAAAAAATGGAATGTAATAATAAATGAAAATTATTTAAAGATATGTAACACCACAAATCATAATATTTAACATAAATAAAATTATTTAATATCAATTACATAAATTGATGTTTCGGGTACTTGTATTAATCGATCTTGATAAGAATCTAGCCATCCGGTTGCACATTCAGCTCGGCAATCATACCATTTGTATAATACTGGTGGCAATGGACATCCTTCCTTCAACTTGGCATGAATGTAATGATTGTCGTTGACATAGCATATGCAAATCAATTTTGGGTTATGTGGCTTTGATTTTCGTAGAGGAAGGAAGGTCAAAGACAAGGTGTTACTCAAAGTCACCAACGCAACGTTGAATGCATTTGCAACAGCGTAACCCATTTCTGTAGCATCAAACCAATTTGCTTCTCCGCATGGTCCATCAAACCAGTGAATAGCAGAAAGGACTTTATCCACCATATCCTCGCCCATGAATAACTCAGTATACAACTCTTGATTTCCAAAAACCTCCTGATATAACACTTCCCGAACCCATCGCCACTCATTTGAATCACGGCCAAGTAACTCCGCAATACACCGGAAGCCACAATTCCCATCACCCCGCACATCAACTATTTTCTCAATATAACCATGCATGAAAACCAGTAGTTGATTAAGATATTTGATTGCATGTTGACTTTTTCGACGAACGGGCTATAAGATAAATTCAAAAAAAGAAAAAATTAAACATAAATAAAATTATTTCATGATATAAAAGTTTAACTGAATAATATAAACAGTTTTGAGGTTACCTGTAACTTGGCTTTTGCAGATAACATCGGAGACCCTTGATTTGCATCGGTGTTGAATTACACTTGGTCGGGTATGGCCTCCACGTACTCAAATGCGCTAGGATCCCGCTTCGTGGATTTGAGGAACTTAGCATTCTTTGCTTTAGGACGACCCTTTTTATTTGTTTTAACTGCAGGTTCATTAGCCATTGTTGTTGCAGGATGAAAAATCTCGGTCAATCTCCGAACAATCAAAATCTTTCCGGTTCGTGGAGCTGCCTCAAATCTTAAATCAAGAGTATTGCGAATCTCATTGTACCGATTTCGAATCTCTTCTTCAAGACGTATGAAAATGCCTTCATCAATTCAATGCTTTTCGGATGAGCAAAGAATATCTCCTTAATGACATTTGTATTCTCGCATTGACGATATTCGAAGTGATAAGCATGATCGGTCAATTTAAACATGAGCTGTTAGATTTGAGAACGACCGCATGCTCATTTATCCTGTTCTTCACTCGCGCATTATAAATAGTTCGTATTATGGACTTGTTTTCCGAAAATTTCTCTTTTAATCCATGTAAAATATCCTTCGGCCGGCTATTTGCATGTGACAATTCTATCACGTACTCCTCCTCTGATTTCAGTAATCTACCGGCATAAGAGTGACCCAACATGGATTCGCAAATCGGATGATTGTGAAAGCCACAAACCACTTTTAATTGCCATTCACCATCAACCGTGACTTGTCTGGCGTTCAACTGAAACTTACAACCGCATTTCTTTGTTCCGCTCTCTCTATTTTCTTTTTTCCCCAATCCCAATATTTCAAGGTTGGCAGTTCCTTGAGAGGACAGAGAGATTGGTTTTTCCTTGTATTTCCCCCACCGATCACAAACAAGCGTCATTCGAGGAGCGAAATTACGGCTCCCGTTATCCGACCGACTACGATGACAAACCCATGCTCTTCCCCCTTTTTACGCACCCATTCAAACATTATTTTTCGGTCTCGAAAAAACAAGGGCATTGTGAATTCTGGGGTGTAGTCTCGCAAAACGCTTTCAAAATCAACCGAGACATAGTTGTTGTCACCCAGGGAATACTGCAACAATTCAATAAAACAATAAGGGAGGTGTAAGCAGAAAAACAAAGGTTCGGCCAGTGGTGGCCGAATTTTCTTCGATGGTTCGGCTGGGTGTGGCCGAAATATTTCAAAAATTCGGCCGTTACTGACCGAAAAACAGCCCAGATTCGGCAAACCAGAGCCGAAAAATTTTAAATTTTCGGCCGGGTGTGGCCGAACCATAGCTGAATTTCGGCCGGGCGTGGCCGAACCTGAACAGATTTTCGGTCACTACTGGCCGAATTTGAGCTACGAAACAGAAATGACATTTTTAACAAATTTAAATGGTTAGAAAACTTACATTAACATTCGATGGTAGAGCATTGATGGAGGAAAACTCCCTCTTGTAATAAAAACCGAGCAAGTGTACTCACTACCGGTGTAGCAGTATGCAAATGCAGATTATGAGCAGAGATTCGTAGAATGGATTTCACTTCACCATCATTCTATGCAAAATTTTACTTATAAAACATCAACTAAACTTCTAGGGTTCATTCACTTTAGCTAGGATCGACACGGTTAGGTGGCCGGATTACAATCCTAAATACTCTCTTAATATTGTGAATTCTATTACGGTTCCACAATATGCCATGAATACGTTAAACACGAAAGAATATCAAAACCTAACGTTGATCCGATTCTATTACGGCACAGATCAAGTTATTTAATTAATAGCAGTCTATGTATAAATCGCCCAAATTAATGGCTCAATAAATACCCAATTATTCAAAGATGAGTTCGTATCTTAACATACGTTTCGAATCCAAGAACATGGAATTAAAATCTATTAATGAACTAGAAGGAATTAAATTGAAAGAATTAAAATATTAATGCATAGAAATCCGGTGAAGATCAAAACAATCTACAAATCTAAGGAATTTAGCTACTCATAATTTACAAAAAATAAAACCTGGATTGATGAATAATTCTTCTTCTTCAATTGTTTCAAGAAAAGCATAAAAATCTAACTCTAATAATATGATATATGATATATGTTCTATATCAAACTACCGTGGCTGTGTCAATTTATAAAAAATAGGGTAAATCTGTGGACCAAGCTGAGAAAATACGATAATGCCCTTGTTTAAATCGCCACAGTGTTGTTGAAATCGACGTAGCGCGGCCGCCCTTGAATGCTAGCGCGGACGCCCAAGTTGGCAGAAAGTTACTCGGCCATTTGCTTCAGTAACAGCGGCCGCCCTTAGCTAGACAGCGACCGCCCTTATTGACAGATCATCCCAGGCCCATTTCATTTCAACCTCGGCCCCAAATGGCAATGGCCCTAGCAGTGCTCCCCTCCTGGCCGGCCACATTGCTCCTTCCTTCTGGCCGTGTACCACAAAGTGGCCGGCCACTCTTGGCCCAATTTTATTATTCGTTTCGTCTCCACAATTGACAAGTCCACTTTGACCACTGTAATGAATTCTTTTGCACTTCGCTCTTTGAGATTTTATTTTTCATTTAATCCCATGAATTTTTATAAATCAAATTCGTCCAAAAATTCCATATTTCCTGTTTAGTCCTTGAATTTCCAAATATTTCCCATTTGGTCCTTGGAGCTCATTTATTTCACTATTTTCCTTCTCTGCTCCGCTTCACTTTATTCTTTTTGCACTTTTTAGCCATAAAATACATCTTTAATCAGCTCTATACCCTGTACTCATAAAATACTCACAAACCACATCAAATCTACATAAAACTCGGGAATCAAACACAAAGAAAGCCTAAAAGTGCATCATTTGGATGGGTAAATACACATCCATCAAACACCCACAAACTAACCTTTTGCTCGTCCCGAGTAAAACAAAACTAAAAGAAGTAAAATAAAGCTACTCTAAATAAAACATTAAAACACAATAATTATTTTTGAGGTTGTTCTATCACAGATGAGTCATTGGCCATACAAGTCTCAGATTCTCACCAACACACATAATCAACAAGTGCCACCACAGTAATGGGATTACAATCACATTGAAGCATAAAACTCACAATTTTCCACCGCATGCCTGAATGATGAATGAATTATGGGAGGTCACTGTCAACAACCTAAGATTGTTTATGGATTCACTAAGTGATGCTCTAAATCAATATGTTATAGATAGTACAACCCAAAAAAGGACACTCATATGCATATTTACACGATTGTCAACCCGGTTACTCGATATTGAAAGAATAATATGGCTCAAAGTTAAGTGCGAAAGATCGCAGGGCTAGGTTCATGGTTACAAATGAAGGTAAGGACATACGAACATAAGAAAGTGAAACTAGAAAGTCTTCTTTTAACAATACATCCTCACTTTGATTATAATTCCTCCACTCACCCTTATTACTTCCCAATGTGCCAACCCACAAACTAAAACTTTTTCATACATCGACATGGGGTTGAGCACATTCCATTACTTTCTTTGGTCACCTTGAAACATAATTTCCACATTGACATTAGAGAGGGCAAGGCTTTTTTTTTTTTTTACTTTGCACATATGTATCACAAAGAATGTGCATTTACTATTTTGCTCAAGCCCCTCTTTTTATTACATAACATGACCCACTTCTTTATTTTCGTGACCACTTTCCACACAACCCGTTGATTTTCAACACATCCCCCAAAATATTCCCATTCTTTCCCTAGTTTCACTTTCTTGAAAGGGTGAGAAAATAGTGTATAAGTTAAAAAGGGTGGGACAATGAGGGTACAAATGAAGGCGAATGGTGGTCTAAGATAACCTCCCACTTTATGAGAGATTCCATTCTTTTTCAAGCTCAAAAGGGGTTCTAGCGAAAAAATTTTATTTAGTGACGAGAAAGTTTAAGGCTCACAAAAAGGGATTCAAAAATAGCCATATATATCAAGTAACCTATTGACGTGTTATTGACAATCATGCAAACATGTTCTAGGGACCCCGAGAATACACAAAGTGATCCCATAAAAGGCACCTAAGTTGATGACAATGACCAAGAATATGATACGGAAGTGAGAGGTGGTGCAATCATAATTTAAATGTTTCAATGCAATCCCAATCACCACACTAATAATAGCACATGTGATTTTAAAATTAAAGTACACTCTAATCATCACAGACTTTGGCCAACATCCCAACTATGAAAAGAACAAATTTTTTAAAATTTTTCTATTTTTTTTTTAGGGTGACACTATATACACTCCCCTATAAACCCACAAACTCGAAGAGTTGCCCACCCCCAAACTTAAAACATGCTATGTCCTCATAGAAAAGAGAACAAAAGCGTGCCTTGGGTTCGACAGATAGCAAGACACTACTAAACAGTAATTAACATAAAAATAAAACATACCTCATTGGGTTGCCTCCCAAGCAGCGCATTTGGTTAAAGTCGTTAGCCCGACTATGGTCCCAAGCTTACTTGGCCTTTGCTTTGCGGCCTTTGGACCATCTCCTTTTCTCACGGGCACAAACGCCCTTCTCTTTCCAAATCAGCTCTCCATTGTCAACAAGTAGGGGTAAAGCCAAATTTATTTTTAAAACTTTACGCTTGTGCTTACCCCTTTTTCTTTTTCTTTTATTGGGGTTTTCACCCCCGAACTCAATCTTTTCTTCAACCTGCAAAACACCATTCTCACAACCAAGATCAAGAGAGTTATCGTGCACAAAAATCGTAGCAAATATAGAATCAGATAAATCACTATAACTCTCCTCACTAACTCTCGATTTTGAAGGCCCTTGTGGTAAATGTGATGGAATCGACTCTTTATGGGAGTCGTGTGGGGAGTGATACGACCCGTTACTCCTAGAGTATTGGTCGGCCTTAATGTTACTAGCCACGGGACAAACGTCCGCATTATCCCCACTTTTTTCACATCCATTCACATCATCTTTAAAAATTGGAAAATCTGTTATGGCTCCTACAAAACCATCTTTGGGGAAGGGTTTCTTATCATTTTTAAGCATACAAAACTTACATTCCTCCTCCATACCTCTCAAGGACACCACCCCTTGACACACATCAATGGTGGCCTTAGTGTCAAACATAAATGGTCTCCCAAGCAGAATGGGAGTTTTCAGTTGTTCCTCACTTGATCCCTCCATACACATCACATAAAAGTCAATGGGGATAATGATTTTATCAATTTTAACCAACACTCCTTCAAGAACCCCTAAAGGTCTTTTAATTGAGAGATCCGCCAATTGCAAGTCTCTCATGGGTGGTTTCAACTCACATACCCCCAAACTTCTAAAAACATGAAAGGGCATCACATTAACACTTGCCCCAAGATCCAACAAACCTTTAAAATTTTGACCCCCTAAAGAAATTGGGATAGTGAAACACCCGGGGTCTTTTTGAACATGTTTAATCTTTTCAAACTCCACACCTCTCTGGGGTGTGATTTTCACAACATTGGGGGGAGGGGTTTCTAAATTTAATGCAGAAAATACATATTGAACCTCCCCAATCTCATCCTCTTCCTCACTAACATTATCAATATTATCACATTCAAAATTATCAAGGGAAGATAGAAATACCTCCTCAATTTCCTCACTTTCATCCCACACTGTTGTGATTGACTTTGCTTGCTCAGGTGGGTTCTTCTCTTTCATCAACTCTTGGGCAACCTTCACAAATTGCTCTACTTGTGTGCCCATCTTTTCAAACGCAGCATCTGTATTTCTATTACTTTGCTGCATCTCCATCCTTAACTGCTGGACTGCCAGCTCCCAAGGCTCCCTACCATGTTGTCCATGTGGTGGCACATGAAGGGGTTTTACTTGCTGATTATGATAGCCACCCCATGAATTGTAGTTACCGTATGGGTTGCCTTGGGGTGGTGGTCTTTGTCCATATCCGTTGAAAGCATGTGCCTGTTCAGGACAATAGGAAAAATTTGCTGCACTTGGACACATATTAGTCACATGAGATGATAAACCACAATTTGTACAATAATCAGTAATAACATTGGCACCAGCAGAAGTGCCACAAGCAGTCAATTTATCCAATTTATTATTTAAAAGTGCAATCTGCTTTGAAATATTATCACTATCATTCAATTCAAGTACCCCCCTTGTTTTACCCCTCGAACTCTTTTGTTGAGAGTTAGCACTCAACATCTCAAATAAAGCTTTAGTTTCTTCCGGGGTCTTGGCTCCTATCGAGCCTCCAGCAGCATTGTCAACCATTGATTGACCATTGTCATTCAAGCCATCATAAAAGGCTTGGTTCAGTGAGGGTAGTGTGAAATTGTGTTGGGGACATTGCATTAACATTGTATTAAATCTTTCCCATGCCTCATGAAAGGGCTCCCCCACATCTTGGGAAAATGTCATCAATTTCTGTCTAAAACCAGCCAAAAGATGATGTGGGTAATATCTTTTAAGGAACACATCTTGTAATTCTCCCCAAGTACTAATGCTGCTCGGTGCAAGCATCATCAACCATGTTTTAGCCACTCCCTTAAGAGTGTAAGGAAAACACTTCAGTCTAATTTGCTCCTCAGTCACTCCCTGTCTTAACAAAAATTGAGCAACAACAATAATATATTCTTTAAGGAACGTAAGTGCATCCTCACCAGGCAATCCGTGAAAGCTTGGCAACATGGCAAAGTATTGTCCTTTGACCTCTAAATTTTTGGCTGCATCGGACAACACTATGCAAGAGGTAGATGTGTCTACCCTAGGTCTCAGGAAATCATTCATAGTCTGCGCCGGTGGTACTGCCATCTCGGCTTTCTCTTCCTCTACCTCGGTGGTGGAGGGTTCTGATTCGGTGTCAGAATCTGAGAACAGGGGATTAAAGAGGGGATCGCCCTCAAATGCTTCCTTAAATCTATTTATGTTATCGTCCAATGGCACCAATGTAGGCTTCAAAGAACGACGACCTTGCATTCACTACCTAACCTACTTGTTTACTTGCAACAAGTCCCCGGCAACGACGCCAAAAACTTGATGGAGGAAAACTCCCTCTTGTAATAAAAACCGAGCAAGTGTACTCACTACCGGTGTAGCAGTATGCAAATGCAGGGGTCGAATCCACAGAGACTCGTTGGTAAACAAGTAAAGTGAAAGCAGTGAATTTTGTAACCACAATTTATAACTTGATTTAGAACTAAGAGCATAAAATAAATAACAAAAAACTAACTAAACGAGAAAACAGATTATGAGCAGAGATTCGTAGATTGGATTTCACTTCACCATCATTCTATGCAAAATTTTACTTATAAAACATCAACTCAACTTCTAGGGTTCATTCACTTTAGCTAGGATCGACACGGTTAGGTGGCCGGATTACAATCCTAAATACTCTCTTAATTTTGTGAATTCTATTCTATTACGGTTTCACAATATGCCAAGAATACGTTAAACACGAAAGAATATCAAAACCTAACGTTGATCCGATTCTATTACGGCACAGATCAAGTTATTCAATTAATAGCAGTCTATGTATAAATCGCCCAAATTAATGGCTCAATAAATACCCAATTATTCAAAGATGAGTTCGTATCTTAACATACGTCTCGAATCCAAGAACATGGAATTAAAATCTATTAATGAACTAGAAGGAATTAAATTGAAAGAATTAAAATACTATTATTGCATAGAAATTCGGCGAAGATCAAAACAATCTACAAATCTAAGAAATTTAGCTACTCATAATTTACAAATATTAAAACCTGAAATTGATGAATAATTCTTCTTCTTCAATTGTTCCAAGAAAAGCATAAAAATCTAACTCTAATAATATGATATATGATATATGTTCTATATCAAACTACCGTGGCTGTGTCAATTTATAAAGAGAAAATAGGGTAAATCTGTGGACCAAGCTGAGAAAATACGATAATGCCCTTGTTTAAATCGCCACACTGTTGTTGAAATCGACGTAGCGCGGCCGCCCTTGAATGCTAGCGCGGACGCCCAAGTTGGCAGAAAGATACTCGGCCATTTGCTTCAGTAACAGCGGCCGCCCTTAGCTGGACAGCGACCGCCCTTGTTGACAGATCATCCCAGGCCCATTTCATTTCAACCTCCGCCCCAAATGGCAATGGCCCTAGCAGAGCTCCCCTCCTGGCCGGCCACATTGCTCCTTCCTTCTGGCCGTGTACCACAAAGTGGCCGGCCACTCTTGACCCAATTTTATTATTCGTTTCGTCTCCACAATTGTCAAGTCCACTTTGACCACTGTAATGAATTCTTTTGCACTTCGCTCTTTGAGATTTTATTTTTCATTTAATCCCATAAATTTTTATAAATCAAATTCGTCCAAAAATTCCATATTTCCTGTTTAGTCCTTGAATTTCCCAATATTTCCCATTTGGTCCTTGGAGCTCATTTATTTCACTATTTTCCTTCTCTGCTCCGCTCCACTTTATTTTTTTTTGCACTTTTTAGCCATAAAATACATCTTTAATCAGCTCTATACCCTGTACTCATAAAATACTCACAAACCACATCAAATCTACATAAAACTCGGGAATCAAACACAAAGAAAGCCTAAAAGTGCATCATTTGGATGGGTAAATACACATCTATCAAGCATCCATGAAAAGCCTGCTGAATCTCTTGTCTTGGAACAAATGTGTATGAATTTTTTTTTTTGGGAAATAAATGATGGTGAGAGGAAGAGGAAGGAAAGAAAGGTAATTTTTTTTGGAGTAAAAAAATAAAAAGAAGTGATTAAGTAAAAAAGTGAAAATTGATGAGGGAGTGAGAGGAAAGGTGGTGAAAATTGATGAGGGAGGAAGGGGAAGGTGGTGAAAATGGTATACGAGTTTACTCAACAAATTTACGGATTTATTTAACATTAGTGAATTAGGTAATAAATTTAGGGATAATTTTGTCATTTCACTTGATGACATTTTTGAAGATTCCAACTTACGGGAAAGCTTGAACCCAATTCGGATATATTTATATACAGGGATCTTAAATACAGGGATCTAATTTATTCCATCGCTGCCCCTGCCCGTCTCGTGTAAGTCTACCCGAGATGTCCTCTTACATCTCGGGTAGACTTACACGACATATCTCTGCACATTTACACGAGATTTATGTCGTGTAAGTCTACCCGAGATACAAGAGGACATCTCGAGATCGGCACGAGATATGCATCAGAGGCTAATGTTTCACTTCAGCAACAGGAAAAGCTCAGCCCGAGTTTGAAATGGTTGTGATGTAGTTAATTCATCACTGATGTCCGGGTAGGAACCCTGCAAAATACAAATACAGGTAGTATCGGTCGGTTTCCAGGGATCCAGCATGTATCTCGGGTATATCCACTCGAGACACATCTCGAGTAATATTACCACGAGACACATCTCGAGTAAACTCACTCGAGATGCATCTCGAGGGTATTTACCCGAGATGTCCCTGTACGCTTTAAAAAAAACAAGATGGGATAATGTTTCACTTCAAAGAACAGAAAAGCTAACAAGAGACCGAACTTGGAATAAAATTTGATTGTGAATGTGATAGGACATCTCCACAAAACCATGGGAGGGATGAATATACCATTACACGTATAGTATCGCCAAATTGTTTACGAAATGAAAGTGTTTACGAAACGAAAGCAATTAATTCAAACATTCATACAAAGTGGATAAATAAAAAACCATAACACATATACTATCCCAAATGTAATCTTTGTCTTCTTGCATCGCTGTCCTCCTCATATAGTCGACTGTACTCTGATGTCCTATCTTGGTATGGGAGGTGCAGTTGCCTTGCGCTTGGATCACATTGGGACCTCCAAGGGAGCGGTGTTGGTGGAATGGGGTAATCATTGCCTAACATGTGAAGCTGCAAAAGCATTAACAGTTAAATACAAGGCCATCAAATATAACGACTATAAGTAGGACAACAAAATATAACTAATATAATATAGATGATAAAGTAAAGTATCATACCGCTATAAAATGGGTGGGGACTTGTCCCAGCACAACTGTGTCCGTCGGTGGTTGTACTCCCGCACGTACGGTCACCGGAAGGCATAAGTTGCCACCGCTAGATCCGTACGAAATAAACGCCACGTTATACCTCGTGGCAATGATGTGCCCAACCTCTGGGAGCGTCATCCAATAATAGTCGGGCGCCCACGGTTCATAACAAGCAAGCTTACGTAACAGCTCCGATACCGGTATCCAAGATAGAACTCTCTCATAAAGCTCTTGGTGATCACGCACCTCTGTGTAACATTACGAGCGAACTCGGCCCCACGACTCCTCATCTCCGTATATTTGTAATGCTACGGCTCTATAGCCACAATGACCATCTCCTTTGACGTTGGTGATGCCTCCAATATAAGGGATAATGAAAGGCGGAAAATACGCCAAGTACGCGGAGTCGTATATACTAGTGTGATTGGGATGTCCATTTCCCTCTCCACGTCCCTGACCATGATCCCGTCCTCGACCCCGTCCTCGACCTCGACCTCGACCTCGACCCCGTCCTCTCCCACGACCGGAAGGAGCTAGCGGTGGATGAGAGACGTAGGGAGTACTAGCAGGGGTTGATGGTGTGGGTTTGGTAGGTGATTTCCGTTTGCGCGTGGAATCCAAACTCCCTCGGGTTGATGCCATGAATGCACATCTAGACCTGAAACAGGAAAAATAAAAAGAAGTGTGAGAAGCGGTGTCAAATGTACAACAAACACCCAAAGATTTGAGGCATAATTTGCATGAAAATACATACCCTTTTCTAGTCGAGGGCGGTGTAGCGGGGACTCCATAAAAGTTGTTTGTATGCTCCCACCCGACGGTTCTCTTGAACTTCCTGGGTCGGGGTTGATTCGCCTTTGAAGTATGATGCGCTCGGAAGCAACCATCGCGTGGTGATTAAGCCCTTCTTCCATATGCCATAATAACCTTCTCCTTACCGGTTCAGGTGCTGTCTCAACTCTAGCCAACACATCTCGAAAACTGTCGATATCTATAGAGGGATCCTCAGATGAACGGGTGTCCACTTCAATGTCCAACTTCTTCCAGAACTCATCAATCATGGAAAGCTCAATCCGTCCCCCACGCTCCTCTATATGTGAAATCTCATGGGAACAGGGAAGTCCATGTGTCCGCCTGATGTAACACCCCATTCTTCACAACATAACCCCATAACCCATCACCACCCCTTTCTTTGGCATATAGTCTAAAAGTGCAATCCCTTTTCTTCGTACTTGTCTTCCTTTTGTTCATTGATCTTCCGGCCCTGTGTTGTCCACCAAAATGACAAATTATGTTTGCGTACGCAAGAACATTTCCACGTCTATTCTTCGAGTCCTTTATAACAAGGTATATATTACGGCGCCTCGCGATGGCTTGTACATGGGCAAGAAGCTCAGCCCGAGTTTGAAATGTTTGTGATGTAGTGAATTCATCACTGATGTCCGGGTAGGAACCACCGCAAAATACAAATACAGTAGTATCGGTCGGTTTCAGGATCCGGCATGTATCTCGGGTATATCCACTCGAGACACATCTCGAGTAATATTACACGAGACACATCTCGAGTAAACTCACTCGAGATGCATCTCGAGTGTATTTACCCGAGATGTCCCCTGTACAGTTTAAAAAAAAACAAGATGGGATTTTTAAAACAAGATGGGATTTTTATTTTTATTTTGATCACAATACACAAAAAAAAAAATTAACAACTTACTTCATCGAAGCTAGGATCATTGACACTTGGAGAATGTTGATGTGGAGGAATATTTTGTAAGATTTCTTCTTCTTCATCAATGAGAAAATCTATCGTATCAAGGTCAACACAATCATAAGAATTTTGTGGAGAAGTTTGTGAGGCATAATCATTGAAACTTGGAGAACTTTGGGGAGAATTATGTGAGGAATCCATGTTATTATTATTTGAGGAATCCATGTTATGAACTTAAAAAATTGAATTTTTGAATGAGAATGGCGTTGGTGTGTTTTCTGGATTTATGTTCGGAATTTTAAACGTCAAATTCCTTTCAACGCAACGATTTATGGAAATTTAGACGCGTCTCGTGCAGGTCTACACGAGATGTTCAACTATCATCTCGTGTAGTTATACACGAGATGTTCAAGTATCATCTCGTGTTAATATACACGAGATGTCATATTTTCCATAAACCCTGGTTTTTTATATTTTTTTAAATTTTTTCTAAGATCTAGATGACATTTTAAGACTTTTTCATGCTTATGACATTGGTCAAAATATTAAAGGAAGTGGAGTTACAAAAATGTCCCATTTTTTAGGGTTTTAAGGAATATGTCCCGAGCATCTGAAAGTGGTACACGTATAGGTTTTTTAAATGACTTCAAGATTTTAAACATATCACATTAATTAGTAGCTTACCTATCCCGGATGCGTCGCCTTGCTGAAAGTCACTAATGACTCACTAATGGAGTCACTCCAAATCTGTCGTCCGCTCGGTGATCACCGAACCCGTATAGCAAGGAAACATCCTCTCGGGCCACCACCAGGGTCCCTCTCAGCCGCCATGATGGTCGCCCTCCACACCCCCGCTCTCCTCCCCCGTCCCCGCCCGACAGCCCACAACCCGACCCCGCCTCCTCCCGTGTCTCGGTGGTCTACAGTAGGCTCTACTATATCCTCCTCCTCCTCCCTCGCTCCCTCCTCCACCTCCTCCTCACCTCCACCTCCACCATCATCATCATCATCATCATCTCCACCTCCACCTCCACCTCCACCTCCACCACCGTAACTATCACTCTCCTCCTCCCCATCGAACTATCCTCCTCCTCCTCCCCATCAGAACTATCCTCCTCCTCCTCCCCACTATCCCTATCGACCGCCGCCTCCTCCTCCCCGCTCATCATCGAGTTTTGTGGCTCCCTCGTCTTAGGGCCTTCCTCCGTTTTCTTCTCTCTCCAAACGCTTATCGCCCTTCCTCTTTCTAGCCGAAACGGTCATAGGTTCACGTGCCTACAAAAACACAAATAAGAGAGAGACAATACATTAGAGACATCTCGTGTGAAACCGCTCGAGATGCATCTCGAGTGGGTTTATACGAGACATCTCGTATAAACCCACTGAGATGCATCTCGAGTGGTTTCACTCGAGATGTCCCATTAAAACCCGGTTCATTGCTACCCGCTTATGCCAAAACTTGGATTCAATTTTAAACAATCTAACACAAATCAACAACAACGGTGGGATGACATTCGAGTGAAACCACTCGAGATGCATCTCGAGTGGGTTTATACGAGACATCTCGTATAAACCCACTGAGATGCATCTCGAGTGGTTTCACTCGAGATGTCCCATTAAAACCCGGTTCATTTGCTACCCAGTTTATGCCAAAACTTGGATTCAATTTTAAACAATCTAACACAAATCAACAACAACGGTGGGATGACATCTCGAGTGAAACCGCTCGAGATGCATCTCAGTGGAGTTTATACGAGACATCTCGTATAAACCCACTGAGATGCATCTCGAGTGGTTTCACTCGAGATGTCCCATTAAATTAGGTTTAAGTTTACCTTCTTTACGGGCACGGTCGAAGAGGGCGCTCGGCGGCGACGACTTTGGGCGGTAGCGTCGGCTCGGTGCGGCGGGGTTGGGACGCCGGGATTTTTACTCTCACCATTATCGATTTTTCCTTTTTCCGTTGTTGCGAGTCCGAGGAGAGAGAGTGGGTTGGGGACGCCTGGGATTGAAATCGCCTTTTCTCTCGTTCGTTCGCAGAGAGAAGAGGGAGAGTCTGAGAGAGAGAGTGTGCGTTTGAATGAAAGGAGGGAGGGGAAATTAGGTATATAAAGGGGCAAATTAGTAATTTCCCGGGATCCCTGTATTTAAAACTCCCTGTATTTAGAATTTGCCACCCAATTCCTACAGTGATGAATATGAGTGCAATTTTACGGGTTTACTCAACAATTTTACGGGTTTATATAACAATTCTCAACTATTTTCGCCTACTTTCCTCTGAAGTACTTGCCGCCGGTGCCCTTCAAATCGAAACCCAGAACCACCATGTCCCTCCGCCGCACGACCGCCGACACTCTCTCTTTCTACACCACTATTTCCCGCTACTTCTCCTCATCCTCCTCCGCCACCACAGCAGATCTCACATATCTAAACCTCGAAGCTCTCTCCAAAGTACCCAAACGGTCCAGACCCAAGGCAATAAAAGATGCCCAAAATGCCCTCACTGACTACCTCTTCTCAGTCAAAAGCTTACCCTTGAGCTATGTGGAACAAATCAGCAAGAACTCGCCAATTTCTCTCTCCTACATCATTGATAAGGTTGATTATCATCCTTCAGTGGGGTTTTTCAATAGGTTTCAGAGGTTTCTCAGGTATCACCCCATTAATGAATTTGAATTTTTCTATGAAAGTATCGGTATTGATTATAGTGAGGTTGATGGGTTCTTGCCTGCACACAAAATCTTTTTGTCTGAAGATATGAAGGTGTTTAATGTTGCTTGTGCACTTTGTGGGTTTGGGTTCCCTTGGAACAAATTGGGGGTGTTGTACAAGGATGAAGTTTCGATTTTTAGTCGAGACCCTTTTGAGTTGAATAGGAGTTTACAAAAGTATGTTGATTTGGGGTTTTATAATAGGGCTTTATGTGGGATTTGTTTGGGCTTTCCTTATGTTTTGGGTGGAAATTGCGAATTGAGTGATGAAATTGATGCTCTGTTTGATGATTTGAAAAGGGTTTTTATTGATTTTGGTTTAGGTAATGATTTGGAGTGTGATGTGGATGCTTGGTGTGATGTTTGTAGGAAGATTAAGTTGTTTTATGACTTGGGTTGCGAGAAAGGTAAGATGGGTGAATTGATGGGTAGAAGCAAACACATTTTTGTTGAGCACTCTGAAGACTTAATGGTTCAAAAAATTGAATACTTTTGTAGATTGGATGTAAGGAAGGATGAGATTGGATTATTGCTTCTTTCAAAGCCAGAATTTTTTAAATTTGATCTAGAAAGCCCGAAATTTTCAGTATTGGGGTTTTTGAAACATTTTGGATTGGAAGGAGAACAACTGATGCATATAACTGCAAAATATCCTTATGTTTTGGGTAGAAATAGGCTAACTAATTTGCCTCATGTGATGAAATCATTAGATCTTAATGGATGGTTCTTTGACAAGCTGAAATATGGAGATCATCAACTATTAAATAGCTACATAATTGAGAGTCCCGATGAGGATTTGGATAAAGATTATGTAGATTACTTGGTGGGAATTAAATTATCAAGAACACCGTTACATTCGCAAAGTAAATTGGAGTTTATGCATAGAATGGGGTATGGAGAGAATAAATTGACCATCAAAATCTTGAAAAACATGCATGGGAGGAGTAGCGAGTTAAAGGATCGATTTGATTGCTTACTGCTTTATGGAATCCCTCTCTCTAAACTGTGTAAAATGGTTAGCAAATCACCAAAGCTTCTAAACCAAAGCCCTGAATATCTCGTCCAGAAAGTGAAATTTCTTTGCGAGGATATGGGCTTATCTCTGAATGATCTGTATATTTTTCCAGCCTATTTGACTTTCAACTTGGAGAAACGAATTAAGCCCAGATACAGATTTCATTTGTGGCTCAAGGAATCGGGTTTGTGTGGAACTGATTACACGGTTTCAAGTATTGTTGCAGCCAGCGAAAAAGCTTTTGTTGATCGAATCTATACAATTCATCCAGCTGTTCTAAAGAAGTGGTTGGAAGAATTTTCAAACAAAGATGACTTGTAGTCTTATAGTCAGCTAAGTCTACATTGATATGCAGAGCTGTGCAGTTAATTTGGGAAAAACTTACCATCATGAAGTTCAATGGATCTTGAATCTTGATGTGTCAATTTGGATGATCTCCAAGAAACACATTTTGAAGGTATTTTGTTCATTTGCACACTGTTTTCAGAATCTTAACACATGTGATTGGTAAGTGTCTTTGGTTGATTTGAAATAGCAAAGTTTTCGACAATTGGATAAACCCTTTGGAAATAATTTTCGGATGCTGGTCTTAGACGTGCGAGTGTTGGATTTCTTTTTTTCACTTGAACCAATGTCATCTTTTGAGATCGTAGCTGTTTGCTCAACCTTGATTCTGCTTTATCTTGAGAAACAACCTTATTAACCATACATGCTAGCAACTCCTTTGATCACAATCTCTGATGGAAACTTGTAGAGGCTAGCTGTAGTTCTGTAATCAATTCTCTATGAAGAAATGAAATTCAGAGGGTCAATTAGCTTTCATTTATAGTATCTACATTTGTGTTTTTGTTGTTGTTGCCAATTGGAAAATATTATTGCTATTTTTGTGATGCCACTCTGTTGTGGCCTTTTCGTCCTCCATGGACATCTATTTCTAGTCATACCAATGATATAGTTGAATAATGTGGAACTGTTGTCGTTGGTTTTAACTTTTAAGCACCTTAAAAGTGATTATTATTGTTACATAAGTTGCACGCATTAATTTTAGGAATAGTGCGAAAAGGTCATGTAACTCTTTTTTTTGACTTGTAAGATTATTTAACTGAAATTCTTAGCATTTGACACATTGAACTCTAATTCTGATATGTAGTTAACACCCAGTAAACTGCATTGCTCATTTTCATTTAGAAATGCTGACAATGAAATCACGTGCTATGAGTTTTCTCACTTTCATCATCCTATCTTCTCCCGTTAGATTCTTAACAAAAAATCTTTGTTTATTTTCTTTAAACGAGATTCATTCTAATTCTAATTTTGATTTGATTTTTTTTCTCTGCATCAGTTAATTTACAAGGGAAGGCATCTCACCCAAAGTCCCCTTGGCCTCCAACCACATTAATAACATCTTTGTCATGTGCAAGTCAAATTAATTGCCTCAACGATTTCGCTAAACTGCACTTAATGCCTCAATCCGTTGACAGTCAGGATCGCGATTAAAAGCCTCACTTCTCCAATTAAAGGCCTCAGTTTGGATCAGGATAAGCGTCACGAATTGTCGTCAGCTGAGTCAGTGGCTGTAGCAGAGGATGTCACTTGGGAAAAGCTGGGAGAAAAATGGTGTTGATAAAATTCAACTAGCCGTAGTCTTCAAAATGAATAAAAGGTTCACTAGGTGAAGATCCTTTTAGCCTTTTACTTATAGTTCTTACACCTAGCCCCTTAGAGTTTATGTTATGATAGTATTGGTATGATATATCTTTATGTGTGTTATGTTTGAACTAAATTTAAGACACATATGGTAATTTGAATGGTTAAGTTACTCCACTTCATTCACCAGTCAATTTTTATTTTTATTTTTTCATCCTTGTTTACATATTCAGATACATGCTACATGCCCCACTTGAGTCAATAGTTTTTTAAACGTTCTGCAACTGATGTTTGTAATGCAAAGTTTACGATGTAAAACTCATTACATAAAAGAAGAAAAAAATAAATAAAAGAAAGAAAGATGCCATATATGGTAGAATGAAGGATTGATCCTTCATTGAAAATAGTCTATTCCGAGTTGAAGTATGGCTCCCGAAATTTCAATATCTTTATTCAGACCAGAATATTAAATATCAAAATGGTAGCAGAAATGCTAGTTTCACTGTTTATGTACCTTCTAGAAAGTTTGACGGTCTTAGGTGGAAAATTCGAGCCTGTTTTAGGTACTGATTTTTTTTGAGGTTTCCCATGCCTGTCAGGAAAAAGTATCTCCCAAATGGCTGCATGTGAAGTAGATAAGCTACCTTATTTTGAAATTCTTGGAAGGTTGGTCACTTGTGATTTACTGTAGCTGACTTTGCACACTTTGTGCGATGTATTCTATCCGTGTTGTGATGTTAAAGGCCCTTGAAGCTAAGATCAAATGATAATTGGTTTTACAAGGTGGACAGTTGTGAAGTGATAGAAATCTCGAAGAGTGAGTACGTGAAGCACTTCGGTTGCTTCTCTTTCATGTGAGGCTTTTAAAGTGCACGCGTTTCTTTTTTATGCGGATAATTAAAAAAAGGTGAAGTGGAAATGACAATAAAAAAGATGAGAATGAAGTGGAAGAGTGCCACAGGATTATTATGTGATTCAGGCATGCCCCATCGATTAAAGGGAAAATTCTATCGCACGACAATTAGGCCGACACTGCTATATGACACTAAGTGTTGGGCTGCGAAATAGTGTCATGTTCAAAAGATGAATGTGGCGAAAATGCGAATGATACGATGGATGTGTGGGTATAAAAGAAAGGTTCGATTACGGAATGAAGTGATTTAGGGAAAAGTAGGAGTTGCGCATATTGAAGATAAAATGAGGGAGAATCGTCGAAGGCGGTTTGGTCATGTGAGACCGAGGCCAAGTGATGCACCGATTAGGAGGCCTGAAGAGTGGAGAAGTGATAAAATAGCGAGTAGTAGGGGAAGGCCCAAGCAAACTTTGATAAGTGTGATTGAAAATGATATACGTTCATTGGATTGGATGAAAATATGGCGTTGGAGAGACCGGATTGGAGGGCAAATTCATGTGGGTGATGGGGGTTAACTTTTTTTTTTTCCTTATATATATTCTTTTATTATCACTATTTTTTCTTCTCTTCTTTTCATTTTCTAAATTTTATTCCTATTTCTTCTTTTAATTTACCTTTTTTCATCTTTTTTTCTTTTCGTGATGACACGTATGGGGATTCATGTTAGCCGACCTCAAATTATTTTGGGACTAAGGCTTTGTTGTTGTTGTTGTATAGGTTCTCATGCTAATATCTTGTTTATTTTATTCAACATTTGCCTTCCAGCTTAGTATGTTTAGTATGTACGTGGAAACATACATTCTTAATAATAATGCCTTAACTTTCATGTGCTTCACTGGCTGCTTTACAATCAGTAGTTTTGCTGTACCATTTTTTTTTATATATAGAGATATACATGCTATTGAGCTCACTTAAGGTCTCCTATGACTCTTGGAGCTTATGCTTCAGTATATTGATCGTTAACTGCTACTCAGAATTTTATTTCTTTCTCAACAATGTTGCTGTGATAACTGTTTTAAACAGCTTCATTTATCCATTATGTGCATTCTACATTATTCATGTGGATAAATCTTTTCTTTTCTTTCAGCATTGTACTTTAATGTTTATTCTTAATTGGGAAAACTATCAAATCATATAGTTTTGGATTCTCAGCACCGGAAGGTGAAGACCTAACTGTAGATGTAAAGGTCAAATCCAGTCAATATTGATGTTTTAATTCTTGTGTATTGGTTCAAGGTATTGAATTTAAGATTAGAAGTTTCCATGGTACTCCCTCCGTCCCTAAATGAATGTCGAATAAAGTTCCAAATTTGCTTTTGATCAAGAGCAAAATATTTCTTTACATTCATATAGGGACAGAGGGAGTAATATTTTGTATAACTTGGCTTGTTAACTCGGTTGAATTCTTTTGCATGTCCAAAACCAGGCTAATACTTCATGCAATTTCGTCTTCAATTTAAGAAATTTTACCTCATAGCTTGCTGCCTGTGTTAATTGAATTTTTTCCCCCTATATTGGCGGCAATGCAGCACTCTATGATTTATCCTGCACTTAGCATAACTCTCACTACGCTTTCTCTTATGTGTTTTTGACTTGATGAGCAAGAAATAACCATTATTTGCACCCAACACATCTAGCTTTACTTTGAGGACAGACTTCTAGGGATGGAAAATAGGAGGATTCATTGAGTAACTTGTTATTTCCTTCTAGGGAACGGAGTGAAGAATCGAGCGATTATTTGTCCTTTTTTTAATGGTAATTGATGTACAATCTTACCTTTCTGCTTGCTTATTAAATTGTATCTTTCTTTTATTTTCTCTCCCATGGTTATCACCTTATGCAATTTCCCTTCCCGATCTATAACATCTGAACACGATATGATTGACATTTATTTGCTTATTTTTTCTCCATAACTAGTTGTACAGTCATAACCTTCACTGTCTTGTCTATCAGAAGGACCACTAGGCTTAGAGTAAGATAATCAGTAAATCACGAGGCTTTGATGTAGCTTAGTTTTTTATAGTGGTGAAGCCAAGAATTTATTGGAGGGGGGTAAATTTATGATATAGTGGTATTGTTTCCTGAAATTAAGGGGTCAAAATTGCAAAGAATACTATTTATAGCATAAAAAATGTGATTTTTCTAAACTTGAAGGTGATAAAAAAGATATAACTCCAAAATCAAGGGTTACTTGGGGTGGCTTCGTCACTGGTTTTATATCATTAAATGTTGGCCGTATGAATTTATGTTTCTTTCTTTAGCAATGCACATGCAAGAAATTACGGGCAAAAAGGAGAAGCAGAAAGTTTTAAGCATTTAATATCTGTAACTAAGTACCGTATGTGTCTCAACTTTGAAAGCAACTTTATTCAATGAAGCCTAGCTTGTAGATTCTCTTTTACTCGACTAGTAGTCGATATGGTAGAAAGAAAATTATTATAATATTTGATTAAAATAGCTTATCTTCTTCTTAAATTTTTTTCCCTTTTTCACTTCAATACCAGATTTGATCCTAGTTGGCTCGGAAAAATAAGGGGGAGAATAGTTTGATCAGGGCTTATCCAATGATTGCGCGCGGCCGCCCCCTTCAGTGCGCGGTCGCTCACCCTTGCCTGCCTGTTGCCTCGGCCATTGACAGCCTCGGCCACTGCCTTGCCAGCCTCGGCCACGGCTGCTCCTTTCCTCGGCAGGAACCTAACAGGTAATTTTATTTTATTTAAATTGATTTAAACAAAGTGAAATATGTGTAATTTTGGTACTTGGGTATTGTTTATTTTCATTGATTTTTGTCTTTTGTTGACTAATTGAAGGGGTTTGGATTGGATAATGGAAGGGGAAATGGTGACAATGGACACATCTGAGCAACAATGGCAGAATATTATGCAAAACACAAATTTGGGGCTAACTACAGATAATAGCTCAATTTACAACACAAATAGCTCAGTTTTCCGTCAACATTTTGGGGAGGAGCCATTGAATTTGTTTTCCTAGAGGCCTTTTATTGATGTGCTTTGAATTTTTTTAGTCAATATGGATGGTTTAAATTTGGAAATGCTTGAGCAATGTTGTTGCTGCGATTAAGGTTCATACAAGTCTATTGTAGCAGAAGCCATGAGTAAAGTAGGCCGGACTGGTGTTGTGACCCTTGAAGAGGGAAAAAGTGCTGAAAACAGTCTGTATGTTGTCGAAGGAATGCAGTTTGAGCGTGGTTATATCTCACCTTACTTTGTTACCGATAGTGAGAAGATGACCGTTGAATTCGAGAACCGCAAGGTTAGGACAACTGTGGTTATGCTTAGCCCACAAAGGTTGGACCAAAATTGATGTAAAACACAGTAGGAAATAGATACTCCCTCTGACCTCTCTCCCAAAAATACTGTCCCATTTATAAAGTCAACATTTTTAATGAACCATGCTTTACTTGCTCATTCCTGTTTAAAATTACAGTGTACTTATTGCTATGTTTTGACTCTTGAGCAGTACACCCAAGAGAATTGCATCACACCCAAGGGATTTTTCAGTTTTTGTTGCTGAATTTTGTCAGCCTGCTGTGAAATTCACTTGCTCAATAGAAGAAATGTTATTTCACAAGACAACATGACAACATGATGAAATTGGTCAGCTAGCAGCATCAGCTAAAGAAGATATTAACATTAACAAGTACTTTGCGAATTCAGCTGAAAGGGTCTTTCAAAGAACACTGTCAAATAAGAAAAACATTCTTCCATTGTCCAAAAACTACCGCACTTAATGGTGTTCCCAAATACATAATTGTGTTTCAAAGAACACTGACCAAAAACCATGTTCAAAACAGGGAATCCCACACCATTTCCTAAATCCAAAAGACAATAATATAATAAAATATGCAAACAAAGACTTGCACAGTTTGACTAAGTTTGAAACATGGACCAAAAGAAAATAACTAGTGCATCAACCAACTGAACATACAACAACAAAACATAATTAAACCCTGCTTCTTTTCTTCTTGGTCTTGGATTGTTGTTGTAAAGATTCAGATGTGATGAAACTTCTTGCCCTCCTTGTAAATGATTCCTCGAGACCATTGGTACTGGATGTTATACTCACCTACATTTTGCCAATAAGTAAGGCAAAATTTAATTGATTGTACATGGGTGGGTCAAAAATAAATAAAAATGTCTTTATTAAAATCTTACCCCACTTGCAGCATGAGGAGGCATATGTCCTTGTCCTTCCCTGCCCATTCTTGCCTCACTTATTGACCCATTCTACCACAAAAAAATAAAGCCATGTGACTATCATTGAATGAATAAAAATAGATATTCAATAGATATAAAATAGACATAAAGCAAAAGTTAAAGCAAAAGTTAAAAAATGACAAGTCCGTGGTTACTCTTACCATATTTCCAGATCCAACACTTTTTCTTCTTCTAACAGGTTGTTTCTCTCTCCTTGAAGGTGGAATTGGAGCATCTTGAGCAGTATGTGATTCTCATTCACAGGTCTATCTGGACAATTTCTTATGTTATGCCCTTCTTGTTTGCATTGTCTATAAGTCATTTTAATTCCTTTCTTTGATTTCTTGCCTTTCTTAAATGGATCCTCTTGAACAACAAGTTGTTCAACTGGATTCTCATTTGTGTTTGTGCTTTTGCTCTTCCATCTTCTAATGCATCCTTCCTTCTATTCCACTTAGGTCTTCCCTTCACAACTCTTGGTGGTGGTGGTAGCAACAATGGTTTATCACTCTCAGGCCACTTCTATGGACCATTCATAGCCCTTAACATATGGCCATAGCACCTAAGGTATGTCTCACCACTTAAGCATTCATAAATGTAGTCCTCTGGATCCCTTCTCATCAAAGAAATGGCAGACACAATATGGCAATATGGAATGCCATTAAGTTGCCAAGCCCTGCAAGTACAAGTCCATCTAGTTAGGTCCACAAGTGTTCCCCCTCTTGAACCCCCTACCTCAAATTCCATATCACCAACCCATAATGCATTGCAATCTCTGGACTTAACTATTGAGTCCTCCAAACTGGCCAGCACTCTATGCCCAAATCTCCTATCCTCTAACAATCTCTTGTTCATGTTATCCCTTTTCTCTTTCATCCTAAATGCAAACTGGTGCCTAATTGCTTCTAACATACTGATGAGAGGTTTATACCTGTCATCAATTCATAAATTAAATTAGTAGAGAAACAAAATCACTAGATTTAGATAAAGCTCAAGTTTTAAACAATTTAATTCATACCTGGCATCTAAATCCAGTTATTAAAGCTTTCACACATGTTGTTATCAACTGAGTCAACAGTACAATCAGTAGGGAAAAAAGCCTTACTCCATCAGGATGGATCCCTATCCATTAGATGTTTGTAAGCATTTTCGGATAGAACTTTAATCTTCTCCATATTTGTCTTGAACTGGTCCTCTGTTGTTGATTTTGCTGCTGCCAGAAGTACCTTCTATAGTTTACTCCAGTGAAACCTTTCTTCCGAAAGTTAGCATAAATATGTCTTGCACAGTTCCTATGATAGATTGCAGGAAAGAGATCTTTTACAGCAATTTCTAAGCCATGAAACATATACCATAAGAGAATTAAATGGAATACTTGAGAAGAAAAAAAACACAAACATTTAGAATTCACATAGAAAATATATTACCTTTTGCTGGTCAGACATTATAGTCCATCCATCTCCATCTCTCAAATGTATGTCCCTTGCAACCAAGTTAAGGAACCACCTCCAAATGTGTTGGTCTTCCTTCTCAACTACTGCCCATGCAATTGGGAACATCTGATTATTAGCATCTCTTCCCATAGCTACCAAAAGTTCACCTTTTATCCAAGTTTTTAGAAAGCATCCATCAACCCCAACAAATTTCCTACAACCCTCAATAAATCCCCTCTTAATTGCTTCAAAACATATGTAAATTCTGGAGGTCCTCCCCAGTCATCACCAGTACCCTTCAAGACTATTGTACTTCTTGGATTTGATCTTGCCAATTCATTCACATAATTCCAAAGTTTTGCATAATGATCCTTCAATGATTCTCTCACAGCAGTCGAGGCTCTCTTCTTTGTTTTGAAACACGTCTTTGTATTAACCTCAACCCCAATCTCTTTTTTTACCAAGTTTTTTATTTCAATTAAACCCATGAAAGGTGTTAATCTTATCCTTTCACCTAACTGTTTTTCAAACTATTCAGAATTAACTGCTTTTATGCTTGTTTTGCTTGAACACCTATGTATTTTTTTGGTATGATTTCACCTTAAAAGTTTGTTCATTGCCTTCATAACTTTCATATAAAGACCATGGACAATCAGTGCACTTAGTTTGAATCCTTAGTTTATCATATTTTTTTTAAAACCAGATGGGATACCTATGTTTTGCAGCGTATGACCTAATTTGATGTTTCAACTGTGCATGTGCTTCGAATATCATATTCACACAAAAGTCAAAGTCTTTAATATCAACATTCGGATTGAAGTGTATCTCCTCAGCTGGTTTTGATCTAGGCCTTTTAACCCAATCTTCTTCATCACTACTACTCACTGGAACAAAATCAGAGTCAGAATTTCCCCCATCATCATCACTCTTCCATGGTTGAAATTGACCTTCAATCTCTTCCCTAGATTTTTTTCTACTTGCAACTACTACCTCTTTATTAGTCCTATATTCCCCATCATCTGTTATGACATCATCATCACTATCATCAACTACATCAGTATCATCTCCATCATCACTTTTATCATCTCCATCATCACTCCCATTATCATTCACATCAACAAAACTATTAACATTCTCATCACCAATCCCATTGTCATTTCCATCAACATTCACATTATCATTTTGATTTATATTCAACTCACCACCATCCTTTGTCTTGCACTTAGAAACTATAGTATCGATTTCATACGCATAATCAATCCACCATGTATCATTATCCATGTTTTCTCCATTATTATTGTTAGAATTGAGGTCATTCACATCATCAGTTCTCGACCCATGAAACCATCATCAAATATATCATTCAAACTTGAAATGATATCATCATTACCATCCATACTGTGGCAAAATGAAAATATATATATATAATGCTCAAAAAGAAATCTTAACTATCATAAAGAATGCAGATGGATAGATATATAAACCAAAAGCAAAATCAAAATGGCAAAATATCAGAGACAGAAACCTAGAAAAAAACGAAATCCTAATTCTTCAATTTTTAAACCAAATCAATCAAAAAATTACTCAATAATAACAGTCAATCAATGGATAAACTTGCTTGATTTAGTTGAAACTTGATTTGATATGCGAAGAAAAATGAAATCGCGTTGATGATGATGATGAACGAGGAGAGGGTTTTGAAGGTCGTAATAACCCTAGACAATAGAGATTGGCAGATGATGAAGAATGGGAAGCCATGAACAAGCCAAACTAGTCTTGGGAAGCCGCTTGCTATTCTCAATCACGTGAGTTGTGCGTGAGTTTTACTTGTGCTGAGTCATCTCCACACAAGACAAAAAATTCCAACATGGTGCCAGCAAGGAGGGTTTAACGGTGGATTGGATGGAAGATAGACGGAAGGACGTAATAATCCTGAAAGCAATAGTTTAAGAACGAAAAGGTAACGAAAAATAGTTTAAGGACGAAAAGGTAAAACTTAAATTAGTTTAAGGACGAGAAAAATGTACTAAAATGTACTTTTGTCAAAGTTCGAGTAGGGACCAAACTATTTTCGCCTTCCTTTCCCTAAAGTACTTGCCACCGGTGCCCTTCAAATCGAAACCCAGAACCACCATGTCCCTCCGCCGCACGACCGCCGGCACTCTCTCTTTCTACACCATTATTTCCCGCTACTTCTCCTCATCCTCCTCCGCCACCACAGCAGAGCTCACATATCTAAACCTCGAAGCTCTCTCCAATGTACCCAAACGGTCCAGACCCAAGGCAATAAAAGATGCCCAAAATGCCCTCACTGACTACCTCTTCTCAGTCAAAAGCTTACCCTTGAGCTATGTGGAAGAAATCAGCAAGAACTCCCCAATTTCTCTCTCCTACATCATTGATAAGGTTGATTATCATCCTTCAGTGGGGTTTTTCAATAGTTTTCAGAGGTTTCTCAGGTATCATCCCATTAATGAATTTGAATTTTTCTATGAAAGTATCGGTATTGATTATAGTGAGGTTGATGGGTTTTTGCCTGCACACAAATCCTTTTTGTCTGAAGATATGAAAGTGTTTAATGTTGCTTGTGCACTTTGTGGGTTTGGGTTCCCTTGGAACAAATTGGGGGTGTTGTACAAGGTTGAAGTTTCGATTTTTAGTCGAGACCCTTATGAGTTGAATAGGAGTTTACAAAAGTATGCTGATTTGGGGTTTTATAATAGGGCTTTATGTGGGATTTGTTTGGGTTTTCCTTATGTTTTGGGTGGAAATTGCGAATTGAGTGATGAAATTGATGCTCTGTTTGATGATTTGAAAAGGGTTTTTATTGATTTTGGTTTAGGTAATGATTTGGAGTGTGATGTGGATGCTTGGTGTGATGTTTGTAGGAAGATTAAGTTGTTTTACGACTTGGGTTGCGAGAAAGGTAAGATGGGTGAATTGATGGGTAGAAGCAAACACATTTTTGTTGAGCACTCTGAAGACTTAATGGTTCAAAAAATTGAATACTTTTGTAGATTGGATGTAAGGAAGGATGAGATTGGATTATTGCTTCTTTCAAAGCCAGAATTTTTTAAATTTGATCTAGAAAGCCCGAAATTTTCAGTATTGGGGTTTTTGAAACATTTTGGATTGGAAGGAGAACAACTGATGTATATAACTGCAAAATATCCTTATGTTTTGGGTAGAAATAGGCTAACTAATTTGCCTCATGTGATGAAATCATTGGATCTTAATGGATGGTTCTTTGACAAGCTGAAATATGGAGATCATCAACTATTAAATAGCTACATAATTGAGAGTCCCGATGAGGATTTGGATAAAGATTATGTAGATTACTTGGTGAAAATTGAATTATCAAGAACACCGTTCCATTCGCAAAGTAAATTGGAGTTTATGCATAGAATGGGGTATGGAGAGAATAAATTGACCATCAAAATCTTGAAAAACATACATGGGAGGAGTAGCGAGTTAAAGGATCGATTTGATTGCTTACTGCTTTATGGAATCCCTCTCTCTAAACTGTGTAAAATGGTTAGCAAATCTCCAAAGCTTCTAAACCAAAGCCCTGAATTTCTCGTCCAGAAAGTTAAATTTCTTTGCGAGGATGTGGGCTTATCTCTGAATGATCTGTATAATTTTCCAGCCTATTTGGTTTTCAACTTAGAGAAACGAATTAAGCCCAGATACAGATTTCATTTGTGGCTCAAGGAATCGGGTTTGTGTGGAACTGATTACACGGTTTCAAGTATTGTTGTAGCCAGCGAGAAAGCTTTTGTTGATCGAATCTATACAATTCATCCAGCTGTTCTAAAGAAGTGGTTGGAAGAATTTTCAAACAAAGATGACTTGTAGTCTTAAAGTCAGCTAAGTCTACACTGATATGAAGAGTTGTGCAGTTAATTGGGGAAAAACTTACCATCATGAAGTTCAATGGATCTTGAATCTTGATGTGTCAATTTGGATGATCTCCGAGAAACACATTTTGAAGGTAATTTGTTCATTTGCACACTGTTTTCAGAATCTTAACACATGTGATTGGTAAGTGTCTTTGGTTGATTTGAAATAGCAAAGTTTTCGATAATTGGATAAACCCTTTGGCAATAATTTTCGGATGCTGGTCTTAGACGTGCGAGTGTTTCACTTGAACCAATGTCATCTTTTGAGATCGTAGCTGTTTGCTCAATCTTGATTCTGCTTTATCTTGAGAAACAACCTTATTAACCATACATGCTAGCAACCCCTTTGATCACAATCTCTGATGGAAACTTGTAGAGGCTAGCTGTAGTTCTGTAATCAATTCTCTATGAAGAAATGAAATTCAGAGGGTCAATTAGCTTTCATTTATAGTATCTACATTTGTGGCCTTTTCGTCCTCCATGGACATCTATTTCTAGTCATACCAATGATAAAGTTGAATAATGTGGAACTGTTGACGTTGGTTTTAAGCACCTTAAAAGTGATTATTATTGTTACATAAGTTGCACGCATTAATCTTAGGAATAGTGCGAAAAGGTCATTTAACTCTTTTTTTGACTTGTAAGATTATTTAATTGAAATTCTTAGCATTCGACACATTGAACTCTAATTCTGATATGTAGTTAACACCCAGTAAACTGCGTTGCTCATTTTCATTTAGAAATGCTGACAATGAAATCACGTGCTATGAGTTTTCTCACTTTCATCATCCTATCTTCTCCCGTTAGATTCTTAACAAAAAATCTTTGTTTATTTTCTTTGTAAAACTCATTACATAAAAGAAGAAAAAAATAAATAAAAGAAAGATGCCATATATGGTAGAATGAAGGATTGATCCTTCATTATAAATAGTCGATTCCGTGTTGAAGTATGGCTCCTGAAATTTCAATATCTTTATTCAGACCAGAATATTAAATATCAAAATGGTAGCAGAAATGCTAGTTTCACTGTTTATGTACCTTCTAGAAAGTTTGACGGTCTTAGGTGGAAAAATCGAGCCTGTTTTAGATACTGATTTTTTTTGAGGTTTCCCATGCCTGTCAGGAAAAAGTATCTTGAAAATGTTTGGAGGGCAGTTCCCAAATGGCTGCATGTGAAGTAGATAAGCCACCTTATTTTGAAATTCTTGAAGGTTGGTCACTTGTGATTTACTGTAGCTGACTTTGCACACTTTGTGCGATGTATTCTATCCATGTTGTGTTGTTAAAGGCCCTTGAAGCTATGATCGAATGATAATTGGTTTTACAAGGTGGACCGTTGTGAAGTGATAGAAATCTCGAAGAGTGAGTACGTGAAGCACTTCGGTTGCTTCTCTTTCATGTGAGGCTTTTAAAGTGCACGCGTTTCTTTTTTAAAAGGTATTTTTTCTCAATACAAAGAGTTCTTGTCGGGGATAGGAAGATAAAAGATAGATGAAGGTCGTACTTTGATAACTTGTTCAATGACGATCAAGAGCAGGATATTGGAGATTTAAATATCCATTCGAGTATGGTTAATAGATATTTTATGCGGATAATTAAAAAAAGGTGAAGTGGAAATGTCAATGAAAAAGATGAGAATGAAGTGGAAGAGTGCCACTGGATTATTATGTGATTCAGACATGCCCTATTGATTAAAGGGAAAATTTTACCGCACGACAATTAGGCTGACACTGCTCACTAAGTGTTGGGCTGCGAAATAGTGTCACGTTCACAAGATGAATGTGGTGGAAATGCGCATGCTACGACGGATGTGTGGGCATACAAGAAAGGTTCGATTAATGAATGAAGTGATTCAAGGAAAAGTTGGAGTTGCGCATATTGAAGATAAAATGAGGGAGAATCGTCGAAGATGGTTTGGTCATGTGAAACGGAGACCAAGTGATTCACCAATTAGCACTACAAGGAAAACCGGAAATAGAGACGGAAAATTAGAGACGGACGGAGTCTGTAGCTAATTTGGCGATAGATTAAAGACAGACCAAAAATTAGAGACGGATTCAGATTCCGTCTCTAATTTAGAGACGGATTCAGATTTCGTCTCTAAATTAGAGGCGGAATCTGAATCCGTCTCTAATTTAGAATTTAGAGACGAAATCGGAATCCGTCTCTAAATTAGAGACGGATACAAAATCTGTCTCTAAACTTTGGAGACAGATGTTGAATCTGTCTCTAAATCAGAGACATATTTTAATCTGTCTTTAAATTAAAATTAGAGACAGATTAAATATCTGTCTCTAAAGTTTAGATTTAGAGACAGATTTTGTACTCGTCTCTAAATTAGAGACAGATACAAAATCCGTCTCTAAGTTAGAGACAGATACAAAATTCGTCTCTGATTCTGATTTAGAGATAGATTCAAAATCCGTCTCTGATTTACAGACAGATTCAAAATCCGTCTCTGATTTAGAGACTGTCTCCAAAGTTTAGAGACAAATTTTGTATCCGTCTCTAATTTAGAGACAGCTTCAAAATCCGTCTCTAAATTAGAGACAGATTCAGAATTCGTCTCTAAACTTTGGAGACGGAATTAGAGACAGATTCAGAATCCGTCTCTAAACTTTGGAGACGGATGTTGAATCTGTCTCTAAATCAGAGACAAATCTGTCTCTAATTTAGTGACGGATACAAAATCTGTCTCTAAAATTTAGAGACAAATTTAGTATTTGACTCTAAATTAGAGACGTGTTCAAAATCTGTCTCTAATATAGACATATCCTTTTCTTTTTTATAGGTATACGACTTAGGGTTTAGGGTATAAGGTATAAGGTTTAGGATAAAGGGTTTAGGGTATAAGGTATACTGTATAGGTATATGATGTATAAGGTTTAGGTAATGTTGTACTTTCCTATCACCATGGGCGTACTTGTAATATAAACTAAGTGATCGTACATCCGCCTCTCGCTTCATGCAATCTCAGACTTATTCTTTACAGCTTGTAGCTATGCTTTATGGTTGCTCTGTAGCTATATGTGATAAGGTCAAGGAGTCGGGAGAAGGTGCTATTCAAGCAATCATAGAGTTTATTACAAAGAGGGGGAGCGAGCGGAATGAAACTGATGTTTCAAGGTCCATTCCATTTTTTAATATCTGGAAACTATTTATTGATTAATTGTGGATTTTAATTTAATGTAGTTCAAGATCTATGCTTACCTTATCTATGCCAACTGGACGACCCAATCTCTCGCTTCGCTCTGCTCATGTAACCGAGAAGCCACTACGCCATGAAGCAATTGCTGCAGTATCCTTTACATTGAATATTATGTTATACTCCCTCCATGCCATATTCTTGTCATTCTCATGATATATGCCTTCTACTCAGCTTGCTGCATTTTAGCATTCACTGTCATCATTATTTTCTTTAACCTGTAAAGATTTTTTCTCTGGCCGAGAGCACTAGTTCCATAATTGTTTTCAATGAAATATTGGCTGCAACGGGAAAGGACATAGTCAGTAAGAACATATCTAGAATGCGAGGGGGTTGGCCAATGCAAAACACATTTGTTGTGAGTCCCCTTTGATATTTAATAATTTCGTTTTGTTTATATACCTGTGTTTTAACATACTTCCTCTAAGTGTCGGGGATTGACCCCAGCCACCAAAGATACCCCTCCCCCTCTATTGCTTAATCAGTTTCTAAGAAAGTAAAATTAGAAGCACAAAATGTTCACAAAGTTTTACTAACAAAATCCTACCGGATGTTTATTATTTAGGCTCAAGCATTAAATGATTTAAACACCATTAATGACCATTAAATATGATTTTGTGAGCGAAAATTGTAAACATTTTGTGCCCTTGGTATAGCTCTTTCAACAATGGAAAGGTTTTTGTTGGCTGGTTGGACCTGCCTGTAAGATACAACATAAAGGGCTTCACTACATTGCCTTCTGTTACTCGAGTAGAATGTTTGGTTTATGTTGTATTATTAGCAAGGTAGAACGCCGTTTCAAAGCTGGAAACCGACAGTTATAAACTCTGATTAAGTAGGAATGTTCACATTTTGTAACTATAATTGGACATCCCTTGATTTTTATTTTATCTTTTTCAAATTGTTTGTAGGTAATATTGAAGAGCTTAGCCTGAACCTTGAAAAGGTTGAACCAGAACTGCTCGGCTCTTGTAAAAAGGTAAATCTCATTTCTCCTTCCCCTAGACCAATATAACTAAACAATCTATTTCTATCATCTGATTTGTACTTCGGGCTCTACAATCTTTTGTAGGTTACTATATCAAAGGATGACACAGTTGTTCTTGATGGAGCTGGTGACAAGAAAGCCATTGGAGAAGATGCGAGCAATTACGATCGACAATTCAATTGAGCACTTTTGATTACGGCAAGGAAAAACTTCAAGAGAGACTTGCAGCCAGCGATTGCTGATACTGATGTGGTGCACACCGAGCCAAAGAGTGCAGTGGAAGGTTTGTTATCATTTGCTGTCTCTAACCGAAGATTAGCAATCTTGTATCCAAATTAGAGGCACATTTTTTAAAAAAAAAATTGATTTAGGAAATTTTATGACTGTGAATTACATTTTAGTAGTGGTATTTTGACATTGTTAATTGATGTATATACACAATTTTTTCAATATAAGGTTATTTATAAGGTTATATATATATATATACATATATATATATATATATATATATATACATATATATATATATATATATATATATACATATATATATATATATATATATATATACATATATATATATATATATATATATATATATATATATATATATATATACACACACACACTACAAGGAAAGACGGTTTTAGAGACGGCAAATTCCGTAGCTAAAATGAAGATTCTGTCTCTAAATCGTGTTTAGAGACGGATTTGTTCCGTAGCTATTCCGTGGGTGCAGATTGGTCGCTAAATTAGGCGTCGCTGTTTTGTAGCTGTTTTAGAGACGGATATATGTCCGTCTCTAAAACAGCTACAAAACAACGACGCCCAATTTAGTGACGAACCTGCACCCATGGAATAGCTACGGAACAAATCTATCTCTAAACACGATTTAGCTACGGAATCTTCATTTTAGCTATGAAATTTGCCGTCTCTAAAACCGTTTTTCCTTGTAATGTAGGAGGCCTGAAGAATGGAGAAGTGAGAAAATAGTAAGGAGTAGGGGAAGACCTAAGCAAACTTAGATAAGGGTGATTGAAAATGATATACATTTCATTGGATTGGATGAAAATATGGCGTTGAACAGGCCGGATAGGAGGGCAAATTCATGTGGGTGATGGGGGTTACCCAAGCAAACTTAGAAGTATCCATGGTACTACTACTCCCTCCGTCTCTAAATGAATGTCAAAAAGTTTTTTCAAATTTGCTCTTGATCAAGAGCAAATTTTTTTCTTTACATTCATATAGGGACAGAGGGAGTAATATTTTTTATAACTTGGCTTGTTAACTCGGTTGAATTCTTTTGCATGTCCAAAACATAATACATCATGCAATTTCGTCTTCAATTTAAGAAATTTTACCTCATAGCTTGCTGCCTGTGTTAATTGAAAATTTTTCCCCTATATTGGCGGCAATGCAGCACTCTATGATTTATCCTGCACCTAGCATAACTCTCACTACGCTTTCGTTTATGCAATTTCCCTTTCCGATCTATAACATCTGAACACGATATGATTGACATTTATTTGCTTATTTTTTCTGCATAACTAGTTGTACAGTCATATCCTTCACTGTCTTGTCTATCAGAAGGACCACTAGGCTTAGAGTAAGATAATCAGTAAATCACGAGGCTTTGATGTAGCTTAGTTTTTTATAGTGGTGAAGCCAAGAATTTATTGGAAGAGGGTAAATTTATGATATAGTGGTATTATTTCCTGAAATTAAGGGGGTCAAAATTGCAAAGAATACTATTTATAGCATAAAAAATGTGATTTTTCTAAACTTGAAGGTGATAAAAAAGATATAACTCCAAAATCAAGGGTTACTTGGGTTGGCTTGTAGATTCTCTTTTACTCGATGACATGCTCTAGTAGTCAATATGGTAGAAAGAAAATTATTATAATATTTGATTAAAATAGCTTATCTTTTATTTTTTTTCCCTTTTTTTCCCTTCAATACCAGATTTGATCCTAGTTGGCTCGGAAAAGTAAGGGGGAGAATAATTTGATGAGGGCTTATCCAATGATTGCGTATATGTAGATGTTCAGCAACACATTGGCAATGGCGAAAGACATTATATGGAGCCTATGTTAGCACTTCAGGTACTGATTGCCTATATTATGATAAGCTCAATTAAGCTGTCTTCTCAAGCAGTCTTAATGGCGCTTGTTTCTTGATCTACTGGGTGGTTACTGCTTTTCAAGTGATGTTTTGAACTACTATGTGTCAATGTAGTACGAAGACACTATCATAAAGCTCATTTATAGTGCAAAAATTGAGCTTATCATAAGCTCATTTATAGTGGAAAATTGAAGTTATTTACACTTATTATGGTATATTTCCTATTCCATAAAGCTCAATTATTTGGCCACTAGGCAAAAACCCACATATTAAGTTTGAGCAAATAATGCAGCTCCTCACATTATCTATATTTTCCTTTTTCCATTCATGCCTTATTTAAAGCAGAAATACTATTAATGCGACGTAAATGTATCTTGTAAGCACTTGACTGGATTATAGATATAATGGGAAAGAAATCAATAGAGAAGGCACATGATAATGTTTCTAGATAGTTAATTTGGTTGGTCTTAGGAGAAGAAAATGGTTGAAAGTAAGATATTATGATGTGATCAATGATATGTATCACAGAGTAGTGATAGTATTAGTTAGAACTACAGTAGGAGAGACTTGTATGCTCCCATTTATGGTAGGGGTAAACCAAGGATTGACTTTAAGTCGTCGTCTTTTTTACTTTAGTAATGGATGGATTAACCGAATATATATAGAATGATATATCATGGTGCATGCTGTTTGCGGAATGGTTTATCTAATTGATGTGACGAGGAATGAGGTTAATTATAAGCTAGAAAAATGGAGAGAGACTTTAGATGCCAAAGGATATGTAGGAGAACTCCGCCAAGGAACTATCCTTGCTTGCCCTAAGTTAGGAAAAAGGAGGAGGCTTGCGGTTGGTGTGTGGCTGGCAGCGTAAAACTTTGTCACATTACCATGATATGAATCAAGTCCATACGATGATTCATGTTAGTCAACCGCATATCATTTTGGAATTATGACTTTCTTGTTGTTGGTCAATGAATAAAGAAAATTAGTTACTCAGATTTTTTTTTTTTGCCAAAATATTAGAAAAAAATCAGTTTTTCCTAACAATTAGGAAAAACGGGGTTTCTAAACATGCGACATTGTTAAGAAAAAACCGGACCGATCCGCTTCAATCATATCAACGCATTTTTAGACGATTGTCACAAGATCCGCTAATGGGTTTAATAACATTAAAGGGACAATATGTGATTAAAGGTTGAAAGGAGTTTCTTTGGGTGAATGACATACGGTGATGTGCTTGAATTTGAGAGGATTTACATGTTTTCCGTTCTAATCTAATCCCAAATAACGGTGCCAGTTTATGTGTTGGAAAGTGCAAATATATGTAATAAAGAGTGTCCATGGTATTGTTAAGAAGTGTTAGTGGTAGTATTAAAGAGTAGGGGTGTAAATGGTTCGGTTCGGTTTAGGCCAATTTACGGAACAAAACACTAGTAATCGGTTTGGAAAAATTTCAAACCGAATCGAACCATGAAAAAATTCAAACCGAACCGCGGTTTGATTTTACGGTCCGAACCGCGGTTTAAACCACGGTTCAAACCATGAAATAGAACACGACTTAAACCATTAATTAGAACATGGTTTTAGACTACACAATTCATTGTCATGTTTGTTTGAATTTTTCAGACATAGCATACAGTAGAGATTCAAAATTTAAATGAAATTGTGATTCAATTTTTATGATAACAACAAGCTATTTGAGTACTTGTAATGGTATGTGATAAAAAGTGAATTAACATTATTACAGAAAGATTAACCAAAAGAAAAAAGGGTTATGGGCTAAAACCCCTGAATAGAATTAGAGGTTTTCAAATCTAAATGTGAGGTGAAATGAAAAATATGCATATCTACGGTTAATATTGAACGGTTTGGTGGTTTGTTTTATTGGTTCTGTCTCGCTGTCTCGAACCGTGGTTCGGGGGTTCAAACCGCAGACCAAACCGAACCATATGGTTTGACAATTTTTGAAATCGAACCGAACCACTATTGCTTGAAAATCGAACTAAACCGCGTGGTTTGGTTTGGAGGCAAATGAAATTTTGTTTTTCCCACCATCTTTAAATTCAAATGTTTTTAGTGTTTCCCACATATATACATCCTACATTTTTCTAATCTTTCTTTTACTATAAATAGATGATTCATCTTCATTGTTTTTCAAGTTCCTTTGGGACCTCTCTTAGTGAGAGGACCTTTAAGGGGACTTCCTCTTTCTAATTTATTATTTTTATATATATATATATATATATATATATATATATATATATATATATATATATATATATATATATATATATATATATATATATATAGAAAGAAAGAGAAGAGAAGAATTAAATAAGAAAAACAGGGATTCCAGAATTAGTAATTCCGGAATACAATCGGCGCGATCGCCCCAATTATATCGCGCGATCGCTCGCTTTTTACATAATTTTTTTAATTATTAATTTAGTTTAAAAAAAATTGGAATCCGGAATTGGTAATTCCAGATTACATTATTTCGGAATTCAAGTGGAAAGTGCTAGTTTGGTAAATATTTTTTCATCAATGTTAGTTTGGTATTTAAATTTTTAAAAATCAATATTTTGGAAAAAAAAATCTTAACAATAATAAATGATAATAATGATACTTAGTTTTTTTTGAAAAAATATTTAATTCATTTAAAATCTAATAAAATTATTTAATAATAATAATTGTATAATAAATGTAAATGCTTAGTACTACAATAATAATTAGTAATAACATAATAATAATTGATATAAAAATAATTAATAATAATAATAAATTTATTATCAATAATATTTATTACTGAATTATTAATTATATAATTGATTAATTAATTAATATTAATATTAATTATATAAACAGTAATAATATTAATAATAGTACTAATAATAATTAGTAATTTTTATTATTTTTTATTGACTAGGAAAAAATATTTTAAACTTTTTTTATTACTGAAATTTACAAATAGTTATCTAAAATATTTACATGTTTTTTAAATAATTTTTTTGAAAAAAACTTTCTTACTAAAAAAAGTCTAAAACATTTATCTCTATTCAAAAAAAAAAAAAATTAAAAAAAAATACTCATAGTGAAGGATATTGTCTGTCCCTCATTTATTTAGTTAATTTCTATACCCTAAACCCTAAAACCCTAAACCCTATACCCTATACCCTATACCATATACCATATACCCTATACCCTAAACCCTAAACCCAGTTGTAGCAGTTTGGATTAGGCTTCCTGGTATTCCTTGGGCATTTTATAATCGAGCTTTACTTGAATGCATAGGAAATGAACTTGGGAGGTTCTTGAGGGTGGATAATAGAACTTTGGGGCTGACCAATCAATTATATGCTAGAATGTGTGTGGAAATAGATGTATCAAAGCCTCTTGAAACTGAAGTGTGGATAGGTGAATCCAAAGACAATGGTTTTTGGCAGAAGGTTCAATATGAAGGCAATATTGCCTATTGTAGTGGATGTGGTTTGCTTGGACACTCACTTGGGATCTGCAGAAAGGCTAATGGGAGGACTGTTTATGGTAAAACAAAATGGTTTAAGGGGCAACAAGAGAAAGCTGATGGAAAAAAACCAATGAACAATGAAGGAGGAAACAAAGTGGAATACAAAGACAAACAAACTTGGATACAAATAGAGAGAAAAAATGACAAGGAGGCTTCTTCTAGCAATCTAAGAGATCATTTAGATGTGGTTGGAAAGGTGATTGAACAAAAGGAAGAAAGAAGGAATAAACTGGAAGAACAATTTCAAATTGGAGACAAAAATATGTCAGGTTTGGGGAAAATAACAGAAGAAGAGAAAAAGAATGGGCAAATTTTAGGAAATAACAGTGAGCAAGCTGAGACATTGGGGATGGAATACGTTGAAACTGTAGTGGAAAGAGGAAAGAGTGAAGATAATAATGAAGGGGAAATGAAATCAACATCAGCAGTAGTGAGACTTGAATCTACAATGGGCAGTGAAAGTCCAATTGGTAGTGAATAGTTATCAAATCAGAAAGTGGAAAATCAGATTGCAAATCCAATTACTGATGAATTAGAAAGGATCCTCTTCTTGCAAATGCATGACAAGGAAATGGAAATAACTAGTCAATCTGAGAAGGCTGCTGGTTGTAGGGAGGAGGAATCAATAAATACAAGGGGCTCACAGCAGAGTAAGCAAGTCAGTCAACAAAAAAGAGGGAGGAAAGGTTCTGAGGTTTGTAATCTGAATAAAGCTAACTCTTGGCATACTAGTAACAATTTTGGGATGCTGTCTGATGAAGGAGAGGAGAGTATAGCTAGGATGAGGTGTAATGAAGAGGTGGATTATGGTATGTCAGAGGAGGAAATTGAAAATAAAAAGAAAAATCAAAATGAAGAAGATGATGAAGAATATCAAATCCCAGTCACAAGGAATATGAAGAAGAAGAGTAAATCTAACCCTCAAGCAAAAAAGGGTAGATCAAAAGGATTGGGGAAGGTAAACAAATTGTGATAGATGATTATTTTGCATTTGATTGGTTCAGCTGGTTGTTGCCTGAAATCAGTTTATTTGGTGGCTGGTTATGTGAATCCCAAGTGTTTTATGTTCAGATGGTTGTTGCCTGAAATCAGTTTTGATCAGTTTGCAGTATTTTTCAGAGCAGTTTTGGGTTATGGTTTTGGCAGTCCTGTTCATTGTTGATACAACGTCCAAATGTTTTGTGTTCAGTTTGCTGAGGGAGGTAGTTATAGTTCAATTTACTGAGTTGTTAGCTTCAGTTTTAATAGTGAAGCATCAGTGTGATGCTTGCTGTTTGTTATTCTGGATCAGTGGCCTGTTAAATGTTGTTGTTTGCTGGTATATATGGTCCGATGGAGATATGGATAGCTGGTTTTGTTCTGATGTGTGGATAAAGGAGGATAAGGAAGTTGTTATAGCAGATTTGTTTCAGTTTGATGTTTGTTCTGGTGTTTGTTCTGCTGCAAGTCAGTTTGCTGTGTCCAGTAATCAGGTTCATGCCTTCAGATTGATGTTGATCCAATTAGTGTTGTTGCAGGTTGCTATTTCCAGTTTGCTGTTGTTTCTATCAGCAATAAAGCAAAGTGCACAGATTCTGTTTGTTTGTTGGTTATTTGCTGGCATAACAATTGTTCTGATGTTTGTTATTGCTGAAGTTTGTGGCATTTCAATAGCTATTCTGTTCAAAATGCAAGTTCTGAGTTGGTTATTGGCAGCTTGGGGTCATTGTTTTGGGTGGTTTTGTAGTAATTCAGGTCCTCTGGTGGATGGATCCAGCTTGTTGGTGTTTGCTACAATATCTAAAAATGTGAGGCATCAGTATGCTGATTTCAGTTTGTTGTTGTTTCAATCTGCTGGGGATTTGAACATTGGTCAGCAAGGTGTTTGTTACAGGCTGCTTTTGTGTCATTCAGCTATGAAGCAAGTTTCAGGTATATATCAATGGAATGTTTTCAAAGTTGTTAACTGGTTTTGGGCAGTTTGTGTCCATGTTGATTGGGATGGTGTGCATCTGGGAGTCATTAAAATCCTTATGGATCATATGGATTTTCAAAACATCAATAAGTTTTGGTGGTATATTGGTTGGATGTTTGGTAGTGAAAAAACCAATTGTGATGGTTCAAATGGGTGAATAAAGTTGTTAGTGTATAGAATTGTAAAAGATGGATTGATAGATAAAGATAGGCCTAGATGGTTAGGCTATTACTTTGTAATAGTTAGTTTTGAGGTCCGACTCCATCTCACTCATAGAAGTGATTGGTTGTCCCCCTCGTGTATTCAACTTTTGATATTAATAAAATCCTCTCAGGTACCGTCCTGGTTCTTTAAAAAAAAAAAAAAAACTCTAAACCCTATACCCTATAACCTATACCCTAAATCCTAAACCCTAAATCCTATATCCTATACCCTAAACCCTATACCCTATATTAGACATGGCCAACCCGTATCCGTACCCGTACGAACCCGTGGAACCGTACCCGGATTTGACCCGTCAGAACCGTAACCGTGTAAGACCCGTGAACCGTTGGACCCGTACCCGTACAGTTGGCGGTTCGGTTACGGTTCCTCATTTTTTGGACCCGTGACCCGGCGGGTCCAACCCGTGGAACCGTACCCGTTATGACCCGTGGAATCGTACCCGTGAGACCCGTGTCAGGAATCGTGTCAGACACGTCAGAATATAACCTTTTTTACTGACTTTTTGACCTCTTTGTCTTTAATCCCGTTAGTAACAGGCAGTTTGACCAAAATATTACCGTTTGACTGACTTTTTGATCTCAGTCCTTCAAAAATAAAATTTGTTATCCATATATAAATAATATAATTATCTAACTATAAATACCATTTCCCTTCCCAAATAATTTACTTCACAAAAACTTAGTTATCTCTCACTCTAACGAAAATTGTTAATTCAAACTTCAAAGCCTTTTTTTTTTATATATTTTTACTTTGTTAATTCATTATATAAAATTATCATTTCTCTTTGACTTTAGGTAACAACTAAATTTGAAAAAAAAAATTTGAAAAAAAAAAAAAACAGAAAACCGTTATGTTTTAAACAAAGTCTGTTAGATTTTTAACAGAAATGGACCCGTGGAAACCGTGGACCCGTATTCGTCGGACCCGTGGGAACCGTGGACCCGTACCCGTGCATCTCAGGGTTCGGTTACGGTTCCTTCAATTTCAGACCCGTGACCCGGCGGTTCCGACCCGTACCCGTACCCGGATTTGGCCATGTCTACCCTATATACTATACCCTATACCCTACACTCTATACCTTATACCCTATATATATACCATATATCTTACGCTCTATACCCTATACCCTATATACTATACCCTATACCATACACTCTATACCTTATACCCTATATACTATACCCTATACCCTATAGACTATACTCTATACCATATATCCTATACCCTATATACTATACCCTATACCCTAAATCCTAAACCTTATACCCTATACCCTAAACCCTAAACCCTATACCATATACCCTACACTCTATATCTTATACCCTATATACCCTATAACCTACACTCTATATCTTATACCCTATATACTATACCCTATAAACTATATCCTATACCATACACTCTATACCTTATACCCTATACCCTATAGACTATACTTTATACCATATATCCTATACCCTATATACTATACCCTAAACCCTAAACCCTATACCACTACCAGAAACTGGTGTTTTAGCGACGGAATCAACAGCGACGGAAGCATTTCGTCGCTATTTAGCGACGAAAATTATGCTTTAGCGACGGAATTAATTTGGCGCCAAATTTACCAACGGAATTAAATTCCGCCGCTGAATTCCGTCGCTAAAAATGAATATTCGACGAATATTCGTTTTAGCGACGGAATTTCAGCGGCAGAATCCGTCGCTAAATAAAATATCAGCGACGGAATTATTCCGCCGCTGATAATTTATTTATTTTTTAATTTTTTTAAGTTATCAGCGACGGAATTATTCCATCTCTGATAATTTATTTTTTTTTTAAATTTTTTTTAAGTTATCAGCGACGGAATAATTCCGTCGCTGATAATTTATTTTTTTTAAAAAAATATTAGATTATCAGCGACGGAATATTTTCGTCGCTGATAGTTTATTTATTTTTTATTTTTTTTAATTTATCAGTGACGAAATTATTCCGTCGCTGATAATCTAATTTATTTATTTTTATTTTTTTAATTTATCAGCGACGGAATTATTCCGTCGCTGATAATTTATTTATTTTTTTTTAAAAAAAATTAGATTATCAGCGACGGAATAATTCCGTCGCTGAATTTCTTTTTTATTTTTCTTCTATATACTTTCATTTGTTTAGTTTTTTTTCTATCTTTTTTTTTATAACTTTTTCTAAAAAAAAAACCACTAATTAACAAAGGCTAAAATATTATTTTTTAGTCAATAAAAAATTTAAAAAAAATTAAAAAATAAATATACCCTCTTTTGACTTTTCTTCTATATACTTTCATTTGTTTAGTTTTTTTTCTATCTTTTTTTCCATAACTTTTTCTAAAAAAAAACCACTAATTAACAAAGACTAAAATATTATTTTCTAGTCAATAAAAAATTTAAAAAAAAATTAAAAAATAAATATAGGGTAGTCCGTCCCTCTTTTGACTTTTTTTTATATACTTTCATTTGTTTAGTTTTTTATTCTATCTTTTTTTCTATAACTTTTTCTAAAAAAAACCACTAATTAACAAAGGCTAAAATATTATTTTCTAATAAATAAAAAATTTTAAAAAAATTAAAAAATAAATATAGGGTAGTCCGTCCCTCTTTTGACTTTTCTTCTATATACTTTCATTTGTTTAGTTTTTTTTCTATCTTTTTTTCTAATACTTTTTCTAAACAAAATCACTAATTAAAAAAGGCTAAAATATTATTTTCTAGTCAATAAAAAATTTTAAAAAATTTAAAAAATAAATATAGGGTAGTCCGTCCCTCTTTTGACTTTTCTTTTATATACTTTCATTTGTTTAGTTTTTTTTCTATCTTTTTTTCTATAACTTTTTATAAAAAAAACCACTAATTAACAAAGGCTAAAATATTATTTTCTAGTAAATAAAAAATTTAAAAAAAATTAAAAAATAAATATAGGGTAGTCCGTTCCTCTTTTGACTTTTCTTCTATATACTTTCATTTGTTTAGTTTTTTTTCTATTTTTTTTCTACAATTTTTTTCTACATTCTAAATGACATTTAAAGTGTTTTTCATCTCTATGACTTTCCTCAAAATCCAAATGGAAATTGAGTTACAAATATGTGTCATTATTTAGGGTTTTTAGGGTTTTATGTGTCCCGATCTTGTGAAAATGGTATACGGCTACCTCGTTTAATTTTTTTTAATTTTTTTCTAAATTCTAAATGACATTTAAAGTGTTTTTCATCTTTATGACTTTCCTCAAAATCCAAATGGAAATTGAGTTACAAATATGTGCCATTATTTAGAGTTTCAAGGAATGTGTCCCGATCTTGTGAAAATGGTATACGGCTACCTCGTTTATTTTTTTAATTTTTTTCTACATTCTAAATGACATTTAAAGTGTTTTTCATCTTTAGGACTTTCCTCAAAATCCAAATGGAAATTGAGTTACAATTATGTGCCATTATTTAGGGTTTTAAGGAATGTGTCCCGATCTTGTGAAAATGGTATACGGCTACCTCGTTTATTTTTTTTAATTTTTTTCTACATACTAAATGACATTTAAAGTATTTTTCATCTCTATGACTTTCCTCAAAATCTAAATGGAAATTGAGTTACAAATATGTGCCATTATTTAGGATTTTTAAAGTTTTATGTGTCCCGATCTTGTGAAAATGGTATACGTCTACCTCGTTTATTTTTTTTAATTTTTTTCTGCATTCTAAATGACATTTAAAGTGTTTTTCATCTTTATGACTTTCCTCAAAATCCAAATGGAAATTGAGTTACAAATATGTGCCATTATTTAGGGTTTTAAGGAATGTGTCCCGATCTTGTGAAAATGGTATACGGCTACCTCGTTTATTTTTTTTAAAATTTTTTTCTACATTCTAAATGACATTTAAAGTGTTTTTCATCTTTAGGACTTTCCTCAAAATCCAAATGGAAATTGAGTTACAATTATGTGCCATTATTTAGGGTTTTAAGGAATGTGTCCCGATCTTGTGAAAATGGTATACGGCTACCTCGTTTATTTTTTTTTAATTTTTTTCTACATACTAAATGACATTTAAAGTGTTTTTCATCTCTATGACTTTCTTCAAAATCCAAATGGAAATTGAGTTACAAATATGTGCCATTATTTAGGGTTTTTAGGATTTTATGTGTCCCGATCTTGTGAAAATGGTATACGGCTACCTCATTTATTTATTTTTTAATTTTTTTCTACATTCTAAATGACATTTAAAGTGTTTTTCATCTTTATGACTTTCCTCAAAATCCAAATGGAAATTGAGTTACAAATATGTGCCATTATTTAGGGTTTTAAGGAATGTGTCCCGATCTTGTGAAAATGGTATACGGCTATCTCGTTTATTTTTTTTAAATTTTTTTCTACATTCTAAATGACATTTAAAGTGTTTTTCATCTTTAGGACTTTCCTCAAAATCCAAATGGAAATTGAGTTACAATTATGTGCCATTATTTAGGGTTTTAAGGAATGTGTCCCGATCTTGTGAAAATGGTATACGGCTACCTCGTTTATTTTTTTTTAATTTTTTTCTACATTCTAAATGACATTTAAAGTGTTTTTCATCTCTATGACTTTCCTCAAAATTCAAATGGAAATTGAGTTACAAATATGTGCCATTATTTAGGATTTTTAGGGTTTTATGTGTCCCGAAGTGTCCCAAAAGGACGTTTGCACGAGAATTAAGGAAAGTGATGTAAGAAAGAGAAAAAGGTTAAATGTTGTGAGTATGAAAAATTAAATAGGAGAGAGAATGAGTGGGAGGAATAGTTAGGAGAGAATGTTGTGAGTGTAAAAGTAAAGTAGGAGAGTGAATGAGTTGGGTAGGAAGTGTACAAAAATAATAAAAACTTTCCTTTTTAGGAATGAGACATTTTAAATGGGACGCCCAAAAAGAAAACTTGGGACACTTCGGCCGGGACAGAGGGAGTATATCATTATTATGATATATTATTATTTATTATTTAATTATTATTATTATATAATATTATTTTATATCTTAAATTATTTTTGATATTACTATTATTATGGTCATTAAACAAGAAAGATCTTAGCCATTAAATATATCACAAACAATAAAATCCAATAGTCCAAATCCATTTTGCAAACGCATGACACCCTTTTTTTTAATTGGCTTACAAATTATCACATGGATTGATCCCCTAATCAATCTGGACCATTAATCTTAAACATCCAATGGTCCAAATCCATTTTGCAAAAGTATGATACCCTTTTTTTTATTGGCTTACAAATTTTCACATGGATTGATCCCCTAATCAATCTGGACCATTAATCTTAAATATCCAATGGTCTAAATTCATCAAAACAAAACCATTTCACAAACCATTTCACATTCTTAAATTCTTTTTATCTTCCAATTTATTTACTCAAACACACACACACACAGTAACACACACTCTCACTTTCTCTCTCTCACACTCTCTTTCTCTCTCTACTACCAAATCCGGCCACCCCACCAGATCCGGCCACCCTTCCAGATCCGGCGAACCTTCCTTCCTTCCCCACGACATCCCCGCCTTCTCTCCATCTCTGACTCCGCCTCCGCCTCCACCTCCATCTCCGCCTCCCCCTCCATCTTCGCCTCCATCTCCATCTCCATCTCCGCCTCTTCCTCCACCCCGCCTCCATCTCCATCTCCGCCTCTTCCTCGCCCTTCTTCTTCACCATCTTTTTCGCCTCCACCTCCACCTCCATCTCTGTCTCCGCCTCCACCTCCACCTCCATCTCCGCCTCTTCCTCCACCCCGCCTCCATCTCCATCTCCTCCTCTTTCTCCATCTCCATCTCCATCTCCGCCTCTACCTCGCCCCTCTTCTCAAAAAATTACCCCAAACCCGCCGTCCCCTCGATTTCGAATTGAAAATGGGTTTTGACAGAAGATGAGTTTTGAAGTTTGAGAATTGTAGTTGAAAGTGGGGTTTGACATTTTTTGATTTTTTTTTTTTGAAATTTGGATGGTGGTAGTGGTCATTTGCAAATATTTGATATTTATTTTTTTCTTTGAAAGATTTGTAATTAATTTTAAAAAGATTGTAATAGATGTATTTTGACATTATTAATTGACGTATCTTGATATTTGTAATTGATGTATTTTGATATTTTTCTATAGATGTATTTTTTTTTAATTTATTAGTTTTTTAAAAATATTATAATTGATGTTTTTCATTTGTATCATTATAAAAAAAATTATTCAATATTGAAAAAAAAAGGATTTAATTTTGACATTTTTGATTTTTTTTATTTATTGAATTATTAGCGACGGAATATTCCGCCGGTGAAATAAAAATTTAATTAAAATAAATTAATTCAGCGGCGGAATATTCCGTCGCTGAAATAAAAATTAAATTAAATCAGCGACGGAATATTCCGTCGCTGAAATAAAAATTAAATTAAAATAAATTAAGTCAGCGACGGAAATTTCTGCAGCTGAAATAAAAATTAAATTAAAATAAATTAACTCAGCGACGGAAATTTCCGCCGCTGATTTAATTTATTTTAATTTAATTTTTATTCCAGCGGCGGAAATTTCCGTCGCTGAAATAAAAATTAATTAAATTAAATTATTTCAGCGGCGGAAATTTTCGTCGCTGAGTTAATTTATTTTAATTTAATTTTTATTTCAGCGGCGGAAATTTCCGTCGCTGAAATAAAAATTAAATTAAATTAAATTAATTCAGCGACGGAAATTTCCGTCGCTAATAATTAAAATCAGCGGCAGAATGTTAATTTCGTCGGTAAAACCAAAATTATACCGACGGAAATTGAGCCGTCGGAGCACTGCGTCGGGCTGGTAGCGGCGGACCAGCGACGGAATTTTTTCGTCGCTGTTTAATTTTAGCGACGAAAATTTGGATTTAGCGACGGAAATTTTCGTCGCTAAAACCTGTTTTTCTGATAGTGCTATACCCTAAACCCTAAACCCTATACCCTATATCATTTACCCTATACCCTGAACCCTAAACCCTAAATCCTATACTCTATACCCTATATTTATTTTTTAAAATTTTTTATTGACTAGAAAATAATATTTTAGCCTTTGTTAATTGGTGGTTTTTTGTAGAAAAGGTTATATAAAAAAAGATAGAAAAAAACTACACAAATGAAAGTATATAGAAGAAAAGTCAAAAGAGAGACAGACTACCCAGTATTTATTTTTTATTTTTTTTAAAAAATTTTTATTGACTAGAAAATAATTTTTTAGCCTTTGTTGATTAGTGGTTTTTTTAGAAAAAAATTATATAAAAAAAGATAGAAAAAAACTAAACAAATGAAAGTATATAGAAGAAAAGTCAAAAGAGGGACGGACTACCCTATATTTATTTTTTATTTTTTTTTAAATTTTTTTATTGACTAGAAAATAATATTTTAGCCTTTGTTAATTAGTAGTTTTTTGTAGAAATGGTCATATAAAAAAAGATAGAAAAAAACTAAACAAATGAAAGTATATAGAAGAAAAGTCAAAAGAGGGACGGACTACCCTATATTTATTTTTTATTTTTTTTAAATTTTTTATTGACTAGAAAATAATATTTTAGCCTTTTTTAATAAGTGGTTTTTTGTAGAAAAGGTCATATAAAAAAAGATAGAAAAAAATTACGCATATGTTAGTATATAGAAGAAAAGTCAAAAGAGGGACGGACTACCATATTTTCATTTTTTATTTTTTTTTAAAATTTTTTATTGACTAGAAAATAATATTTTAGCCTTCGTTGATTAGTGGTTTTTTTAGAAAAAGTTATATAAAAAAAGATAGAAAAAAACTAAACAAATGAAAGTATATAGAAGAAAAAAAAGAGGGACGGACTACCTTGTATTTATTTTTTATTTTTTTAAAATTTTTTATTGACTAGAAAATAATATTTTAGCCTTTGTTGATTAGTGGTTTTTTAGAAAAGGTTATATAAAAAAAGATAGAAAAAAACTACACAAATGAAAGTATATAGAAGAAAAGTCAAAAGAGGGACGGACTACCCTGTATTTATTTTTTATTTTTTTAAAAATTTTTTACTGACTAGAAAATAATATTTTAGCCTTTGTTAATTAGTGGTTTTTTTTTTAGAAAAAGTTATATATAAAAAGATAGAAAAAACTAAACAAATGAAAGTATACAGAAGAAAAGTCAAAAGAGGGACGAACTACCCTATATTTATTTTTTATTTTTTTTTTAAATTTTTTATTGACGAGAAAATAATATTTTTGCCTTTGTTGATTAGTGGTTTTCTGTAGAAAAGGTTATATAAAAAAAGATAGAAAAAAACTAAACAAATGAAAGTATATAGAAGAAAAGTCAAAAGTGGGACGGACTACCCTATATTTATTTTTTATTTTTTTTAAATTTTTTATTGACTAGAAAATAATATTTCAGTCTTTGTTAATTAGTGGTTTTTTGTGGAAAAGGTTATATAAAAAAAGATAGAAAAAAAACTAAACAAATGAAAGTATATAGAAGAAAAGTCTAAAGAGGGACGGACTACCCTATATTTATTTTTTTATTTGTTTTTAAAATTTTTTATTGACTAGAAAATAATATTTTAGCATTTGTTAATTAGTGGTTTTTTGTAGAAAAAGTTATATAAAAAAACATAGAAAAAAACTAAACAAATGAAAGTATATAGAAGAAAAGTCAAAAGAGGGACGGATTACCCTATATTTATTTTTTATTTTTTTAAAATTTTTTTTATTGAATAGAAAATAATATTTTAGCCGTTTTTGATTAGTGGTTTTTTTAGAAAAGGTTATATAAAAAAAGATAGAAAAAAAAAACTAAACAAATGAAAGTATATAGAAGAAAAGTCAAAAGAGGGACGGACTACCCTATATTTATTTTTTATTTTTTAAAAAATTTTTTATTGACTAGAAAATAATATTTTAGCGTTTGTTAATTAGTGGTTTTTTTTTAGAAAAAGTTATATAAAAAAAGATAGAAAAAAACTAAATAAATGAAAGTATATAGAAAAAAAGAGGGACGGACTATCCTATATTTATTTATTTTATTTTATTTTATTTTTTATTCACTAGGAAATAATATTTTAGACTTTGTTAATTAGTAGTTTTTTTTAAATTTAAAAACAAAATTATATTATCACCGTCGCTGAAAAATTAAAAAAAATTTAAAGAGTTAAAATTGTATACCTGTTTTAATTCTTCAGCAACAGCCAATACTTCAAGATCTTCTTCACTATCTGATTCTTCATCATCTCCTGCCATTAGGCATATCATAGCCTCTTCTCCTTCACTTTCAGAGTAACTGGAGTCAAATTCTTCATCACTAAATTTTGATGAGTCAGCAAACATTATTTGTTCTTTATTTTTCTCATTTTTGCTTTTGGAGCAGGTGTAGCAGTTGCATCTGGAACTGTGAATGATTTCCTTTGAGTAGGTGAGTTTCTTAGCTGTCTGATTTTCCTTAGGTTTCTTTGGTTCAGGACATTCAGATGAATAGTGACCAAGTTTTCCACAATTGAAACATTCAATTTTCTTCTTGTGGTTCTCTTGATCTGACGTAGATGGACTGTATTTTCTATCAAATGTTTTCCTATGTGTTTTCATGGCATTTCTAACAGCCATGGATATGAGACTTGGTAAATCTGCTTGTGAGGTATGTTTATTTGAAGAGAAGTTTACTTTTTGAAGGGAGTTGAGAACCATGATGTCAATGTCTTGTTGAGTGATGGGTTTGTGAGGAGTTTCCTGGGCAGCCAAGGCAAGAGTTTGTGAGATAGAAGAAACAAGTTTAATTTTTATCATTCCTTCTAGTTCATAGGCCTCAAGCTTTCCAAAATATTGCTCTACAGTCATGGTGCTCCATTCTGCACCTTCTCTTATAGGTAAGGCTACCTTCTCATATTCTTGAGGAAGATTTGAATATATTTTAAGGCATAGATCTTGATTTTCAAAAGTTTTTCCATGGTCAGCAATGGATCTGACAAGGTCCTCAAACCTTGGTCTAGCAACACTAACCTTTTCACCAGGGTTGAATTTAAAGTTGTCTAGCTGCCTAAGCAAGTTATACAAAATTTGAGTTCTAACACTGGTGTGTTTGGTAAATTTGGTGTGGATAAGTTCCCAGACTGATTTTGCAGTTGGTTCTTTAGCAATTTCTTGTGCTAGGGAGTCATTCACACTCTTTTGAAGTATGTTTTTGACTTTAAGATTGGCACTAGTCAATTTCCTTTCATATTCAGTCCAGTTTTATAGGGATTTCATTTTACTGGCTCTACCATTTGAATCTTGTTGGATTGGATAGGTGACTTCATTTTCTAATGCATACCAGTTCCAAATACTGTTTGCATCAAGATAGGTTTTGATTTTTGATGCATAAATTTCAAAAGATCCACAGTCGTCAATGTGTGGAATGTCTTCTTATTTCTTCTTGGTTGAGGCATGGTGGGTTGAAAGGGGATCCTTCACAAGTTGTTAGACTTTTGGTGGTGAAGACAAGCTCTGATACCAATTAAAAGTCCCTGTGTACTTGATCAACTAAGAGAAGATCAGGCAGTTAAGCTTTGGCAGTTAAGGTGAATCTTAGCTGTCAGATATTAACTGATTAAAATAACAAAGTGTAATGTGCAGCGGAATAAGTAAGGTGAAATAATGTAAAGACAAGGTGGTTAGTGTGAGTGTGTGTGTGATAATACCAAAGAACACAAGAATTTAAAGTGGTTCAGAGTTCACTCTTCCTACGTCCACTCTCACTGTCAATCTTGACAAGTGAGCTCAATCCAATATACTCTAGCTCGCTTTAAGAGTTACAAAGATTGATCAGGCAAGTTCCTTGAACTTCCTCTTCCTAATTAGTACAGTCAATTAGGGATTTGCTTGTTACAAAGAAAATTACAGAGAATACACTTAAAGTACAGTCTTAAGTGCTTACAAGTTTGATTATACACTTGAAGTGAAGTCTCAAGTGTCTGAAGTTTGTTTTTGATGTTGATTCACAGGTTTGCAGGTATGCAAGGATTTGAGAGAGGTTGCAAAAGGTTGTGGGTTAAGGGTCAGGAGCTTCAGTCATTGAGTCTTCCTTTTATAAGCTGAGAAAGAGCCGTTGGAGGAGACAAGGCAGTAAATGTTTGTGGGTGGAATAGTGTTTGCATTTAATGTTTTGTTGTTTTGATATAAACAGGCTGGAATTTGCAACCCAAGTTCAAAAGATCTTCATGGAGATGACATGTCAATGTTTGTTGAGAGATTTGAGCATAGCATATCTTTGTCATCACTGAAATAGAACATTGCTGTTGGCACTGAAGATCATAGCTGTCAGAGTGATGAGTTCTCTGCTGTTGAGTTTCTTAGCTGTCAGACTTATCTATTAGATCTTGATGTGTAGAGGACATGGTTTGAGATAGGTGATATGTAATGATCTCTTTGTAATGAAATACACTTGTATCATTGGATTGGTTCTATTGATCATTACTATTGGCTTGATTTATCATTACTTGTCATATCTTGGCTATCTGATGTTTGTTGAGTATATCTTGGCTGTCTGGTGTTTTGTTAAGTATAAAACACATTTCAGATATGTTTCTTTGTCAAAACCATACTTAACTATGTAGTTACATAGTTAGGTCCTAACAGTTATTATTCATCCATTTGCATAGAATTAAGATTGATAAGTTTCAATCATAGGGAGAGGACATTTTACTATGATGGGAGAAAATATTATTAGAGAATCAGTTTGGTTTTCTGTTAGGAAGGTCCACAATGAAAGGTATATATCTACTGATCAAGATTAAAAGCTTCACATCTCCATTAAAGGCCTCAGTTTGGTCTTTACGGACATAGAGAAAAGGCACATGATAAAGTTTCAAGATAGTTAATTTGGTTGGTCTTAGGAGAAGAAATTGGTTGAAAGTAAGATATTATGATGTGATCAATGATATGTATCACAGAGTAGTGATAGTATTAGTTAGAACTACAGTAGGAGAGACTTGTAAGTTCCCATTTATGGTAGGGGTAAACCAAGGATTGACTTTAAGTCGTCGTCTTTTTTACTTTAGTGATGGATGGATTAACCGAATATACATAGAATGATATATCATGGTGCATGCTGCTTGCGGAATGGTTTATCTAATTGATGTGATGAGGA